>CM061028.1:75109818-75142318 GCA_030763125.1 Hippophae gyantsensis | reverse complement strand
ATAAGGAGCAAAACAAGTAGCTTAATTCAATGAGCAATTCAAAGAACCATTAATTTAAGGAGTAATTCAAGGAGTGAATTTTTCTATAAATAGATGTGTAATTGTAATGAATTAATCAACTAAGTGTTCATTCCAATTGAGAGAAAAGCTTAGAGAAAAAAGCTTTTATGAGGGAAAATTGAAAGTAATTTTCTTGGGTGTAATTGGATTATGAGTTGTGAGTTATGAGTGTTGTAAACACCTTATGTAATTTTTCCAATTTCAGTAAAAAGATCTACAGCAGATCCGAAGACGTAAGCAAGATCGACCGAACTCCGTTATCAAATTTGTGTGTTATTGTTTATTTTGTTTTTCTCATAAATCTAACTTATCGGAAATTTACGTAATTTCTCAACTGCGAACAGATTGGAATACTTACTAATGTCCACAACTCTTTTGGGAGATTTTTTGCATGTAACCAAGATAAGCATATAGGTGTAAAATGTGGCAATTTTCATTCATGAAATATTTAAGAAATTCATTCGACATGTATTAACCTCTATTATTGGTACGTAGGCACTTTATTAGTAGCCCAAATTCTTTCTCCACATGTTGTAATTGAATAAATTTGGAGAAAGCTTTATTTTTATGCTGCAAAAAACCTACCCAACTGCATTAAGAAAAATCATCCACAATAATCATCACATAGTGAAGGTTGGTGTAGCTAAGTGTTCTTGTTGGCCCCATTAAATCCAAATGAACTAACTGTAGCGCAGCAAAAGCTCTATTATTTGAATTTAGGAAAGGAAGACGATGAGATTTTCTATATTGACAACTAGGATAGACCACATCAAGAAGTTTCTTTATAGAGATTTTCTATAACAATTGAAAACCAACATGACCTAACCGAGCATGTCAAAGAGCAGCACTTGAATTTTTGCCTATCCTTTCAATATACGCATCACTTGCAGGCAACACATATAAAGATTATTTTTTCCAATAAATAAAACATCAGCAACATTTATGTTTTAATTCAGAAAGAATTTTAACATCATCTGGGCCAATAGAATTAACATTGGTCAACTAATCAATAGCTTCAATGTATAAACATTGCTCTCATTTGGGTTGTTCAAATTCTCCATTTTCATGTGCCACATCTGCTCCTACTTCCTTGAGTTTTTACACGGCAATTTTATTTAATATGACCAGATTTTCCGTAGTGAGTACACACCACCTTCACTCGACAATCATGCTTTAAGTGTCCTAGCGTTCCACACCAATAACAAATTAACTCTTTGATTGCTTCTGACCTGCTCCTCAATTTTGGATTGTTTGGTGTCACTTGAAAAATGATTAGAGGAAAATTTGCTTTGAACTTTGTCTTTTGTGTAAAGAACATCCTCCACTTGAGAAAGAGATTTCTTGCTACTAAACATTTGTTTCCCCAATGCTTCCTGATTTGAGAGCAGACTCTCTAACTCAATGATAGAAGGTTGATTTTCCCACCCTTGTACCGAGGAGAGAAAGGGCATAAACTCTTTCCACTGTCCACGAATGAGTTAACGATGCAAACGAGCATCACTCACAGGTTCTTCCATATCCAATTCTGAAATTTTGAAACACAAGGTTTTAATTTTCATAAAGTAATATGAAATTGAAAAATTTCCTTGAGTCATCCCAGCAAGTTTGTTCTCCAAATATTGCAGCCTCATCGTGTTCTTTTGATCGAACAACCTATTAATACTTGCTTCGGCCATTTTACATCATTAACATGCTCGATGTACTCTTTACTAATTGATGCTCTCAAAGCAAATAAAACTTTGCTACGCTTAATCTTCCACTTTCTTCGCAATTCAGCATTCTGTGGTGTATCTTCTAGAATTACAGCATCATTACTAGAGATAAGATCCCACAAATCCTGCCTTTGTAGATAAGCTTCCGTGCATAGATTCCAGTAACTATAATTGTTTCCAACAAACTTGTCTACAAAGACACTATTTTCACCATTCATCTTCACTAAGCAATAAAATAAAATACTTGGTAGGCAACCAAACTTTAATATCATGTAATAAATTTTCCATGTAAATTGAGCAAATTTTTAAAAGAATTGTACTGAGAATAGAGGAAATAAATAATACACTTTTATTTATTACTCAATGAACAAACACAATGGGGAAGATAAATTAAACTCTACTGAAATTTACATTTATAGACTCTAGTTATAATAAAAAAATATCCACAAAAATCTCAAGCTATTACTGCTATGGAGTTTAATGTGCTCTTGATTTTACTCTGATTTTATTCCACAAACCATAACTACCTGACCCTAAAATGGAGGAAAACTAAATCAACTTTCACAGTAATTCAACTAACAAACAAACGCACGACTCAATCTAACTATAAAGAATATGAAAGACTAAATCAACTAAATGAAAAACAGTACCATAAGTAACAGTAAGTTGCACTAATTTTCAATATCAACGAGATGGTGTCTTGTTTGAAATTTCTATAGTCATATTAGGATCTATTTGTAGTTCATGTAGTATAATTCTACTCTCCATTACCATAAATTCAAGTTCGAATTCCACCTTATAATATTTCTTTTATTTAATAAAAAATTTAGATTGTAATATTTCTGTGATAAAAACCTAAAGTTTCACATTGGTTAGGAGTTAGGTTTCTATTGCACATAAAAATCTTGAGTAATTTTTCACCTTATAATTTAAGTTTTAAGGTGAAATTAAGCTCAAGTTTAATATGATATCAGAATTAAGTTTTTAACTCTCGAGCACCCTTGAAACTAACCTCTCTCAACGCTCAGGATACAACTCCACTCGCTCATCCGCACATAGAACTTTGAGCAATCTTTCATCTTATAATTTAAATTTTAAGGTGAAGTTAAGTTCAAGTCTAACATGATACTAAAACTAAGTTGTTGACTCTCGAGCACCCTTGAAGCCAATCCCCTCGACTCTCAGGGCACAACTCTGCCCGCTCATCCTCGTCAATGTGAAATAATAGTGTTAAGGAACCTAAAATCCCACGTCGATTAGAAATTAGATTTTTATTGTGCATATAATCTTGGACAATTTCGAATTTCGAATATAGTTTCAGTGAATCAAATTATTTGAAATAACAGTGGAAGACTGAAAATTATACAGAATTGAGAATTTTTTTTATTTTTTTCATGTTTCTCGGTACTTTTGATTAGCCTGTAAAAAAGAATTTTTAACAATTGAGGTTTTTCAAACCAAAGATATCTCTTTTTTTGCTTTACATATTTATGACTTCAAATTTTCTTAACAAGCACGTAAGCGTGTCCTGTGTAACAAACAATAGATACGAATGCAGCCAAAAGCGGTATCATTTTGATTTAATACGGTTAATTGGATTTGCCGAAAGCAGCCAAAAGCTGCCGTTAGATCTGACCGTTAGACCTAACTTTCAAATGGAAATGGGCATTTTCGGCATTTACGAACAACTAATTCAACGCTTTAAATTGAAAAGGCGTAATCAACGGTCACATTGCTGGATGACACGAACCAAGAAATGGTAGCGGGCGACTCGGCTATTGTTGTTCCCAGGTTGAAGAGGGAAGACTGCACTCGCACCAAACACGACTCTGTATTCTCAAAATGGAAGGTAAATCCAACTCTCTCTCCCTTAATATATTTTCTCCCTCAATTAGAGTGATTTTAAGATCGAGCTGAAAATTGGGTAGATGAAGATCGCTTTTTGATTAAAGTAGTTTATGAGTACTTGATGAATATATTATGGGTCGGGTTTTAGGGTTAGAGATCGAAACGAAAAAGATAATTAGGGAAATTAATGTTCATTAATTTAATATATGGTAGTAAGTCATATTTTGATAACAAGATAAAACTTTAATTTAAAAAACAAATATTTAATCCTAATTGATTAATATTAAAATGAATTAAATAATAGAATCCTAACCATATTTAATTTTTCATAAAATTTCCATCACTTATGCTCAATTCTGTTCCTTCCGGAGTGGGTTCTGTTGAAGCAGTAATACTTTTTTCTTTACTCCAGGTTTGCAGTGAACAGAGCTTATTATATCTTAATCTATAATTGTTTCCTTTCGATTTATATATGATGCACTGCATGATGAGATTAAAAATGAAATTTTATCAATGAATAAACCTATTTGTTTTTGTTCAAAATCTGACTTTTTTTTTTTGGGTAATTTCATCATGTATTTTTTTTACTACACGTGTTCCTGTGTTAGGTTCTTGTTGGTCCTTCTGATTGGGAGGACTATTCACTGGGAAAGGAAGGAGCAGAAAGGTACAGGATTCATAACCTCCCTAAGACTGCAAACCCAGGAGTATATGAACTTGGAATTGCAATAACTCGGACTGGTTTGGGTCGTGATATCAATAAGCTTAACCCATACCAAATAGTTGTGGTTTACCTTGGGCAAGCTGACAATGTCAGGGCACGGCTTCAGCAATATGGCCGTTCTGGTGCTCATTTGGGCAATGGACGTTCAACTGGTATTAAAACAGATTGTAATATAGTTCCTCAACAAAAGAGGCCTGGATTATTTGAGTTGATACTGTCTAGATGCTACCCAATTGTTTATAGATGGGCACCTGTAAGTCGTAAACCTTTCTAACCTCCCTTCTTTCTTGCAAGTAACCTTAACTTCTATTTTTATCCTTTTAAAGGGGAATCAAGGATCTACATGTTGTATACAAAATGCCTCATGGAGAAAGAAGAGACAAGGGTCTTGCCTAGTGATTTTTATCATAAGTTGATTAAATGGTGTTGGAACAAGCAGAGGCCGGTCATATTAAAACTTTGAAACATCGACTTTCTTTTCCTATATGTATAAAGTTTTCGAAAACGTATATGCTGATTCTTCTAGTCTCTTGAATGATTTGAGACTGTGAGTGAAGGGTTTGCTCTTGTAACTGGTTTCTAATTGGACCTGGACTCTCATTCTGATTTTTGACCATTTGTAGCAACTAATGAAGACATGGCCTTGCTGGGCCTCTACTTATTTGAATCATATGATGTTATTTGGACTTTCTCAATGGATTTACATGTGGGGTATATTTGTGCATGTTCATATTCATTTTTGATCCTGCATTCTTATGTACATGCTAATTACATATCTTTCTCAACTTTATGTTCTGTTTCACAGATGCAAAGCAAAAGTGAAGCTCTGAAAACAGAAACTCGGCTGCTTAACACATTCGATTATGCGTGGAATACAACCACCAATGGCTCACGACGCCCTGATGATGTCATAAAGAAACTGGATAAAATTTCTTCAAAAGCCGTCCAACTTTCTGATATTGCAAGGAAGCTACTTCCATTCAGTCAGAAGCAAGTTGGTATTAGGATTAAAGCAAGTAAATTGCCGTCAAAAGAGAATGAATCCAATGCTTCAGCTGATGAGGAGAGCCACAACTTCATTTCTCGAGTTTTCAAGTTTAATAGATCAAGACCCAGGTTAGTTCGTGACAGCAATGAACTCATTCAGAAGAATACTATAATTTGTGGTGTTGCTCTAGGAAACGGTTCCATTTGTAGAAGTCCACCAGTTAAAGGAAGAAAGAGGTGCTCTGAGCACAAAGGGATGAAGATCAATACACAACATACCATTGTGGTGTCCAAATCCAGTAGTACTTACAACATAGAGTGTGATGGTTTTCCTGCACATGATTTGAGCGATTGCATGGGAGAGCTACCGGTATTAACTGTCAAGTACCCTGATAGTGAGAGCTTCACTCCTACATGTGGTTTCATCTTGCCTGATGGCTGCTCTCCTTGTAGAAGTCAGCCAACTAAAGGGAATAAAAGGTGCCATGAACATAAAGGGAGGAGAATCCGTAGATCCAACTCCACGCTTGTAAAAGAAAAACAATCACATTACGTTGCTGATGTGGTTTCTGAATCGAAGACAACTGGTACTTGTCGAATATATCCAGAACATATATGCGACTTGTGATCTTGTAGAAGCTCTAATTTTGTTAGAGAATTCAACAACCAACTTAGATGACAAGCACGATGTGGAGTTTGAAGATGATTTCTCCTCTACATGGTAGTTAGGGGGAAGATTGAGGTGAGAGAAGGACAAGGATGAAGAAGAGATGGATCTGGTACCAAGCCAAAATTGGTAATGAGTATATGCCAATAATCTCATATTTGGAACAAGTATTTTATAGGTGATTCTTTCCAGAAGGCAACCAAGTTGGTTAGTTGAGTGAGACTAATAAAAGTTGGTCACAACATAACGATAAAGTTGGGAAGAAAAGTCCAAATCGAATTGTTTCTGAGAATAAGTGGAAGAGCTTGAAATTAAAGCTTGATATTTTTTTTTTTGGGTAATGTTTTGGTGTAATATTATTTTTGTGTGTTGTACTTGTGCCGAATAAGTAAGACGCCTTTGTATTTTCACTTTTTCTTTTCTTTTTTTGGGTAGTATATTATATTTTTCTTATTATTATAAAATAAATATTATCCATATATAAATAAAAACAATGGAAACAAAAATAGCAGAAGAATATGCTATTACAATATTCTTTCATAAATATCTTGATTTTATAAATAAATAAAAATCTAATATTAGAATTTAATGGTTAATGAAATTTATCATTTTAGATAACTGGATACTTCTACTTGTGGCTAATAATATAACAAGTTTTGTTTCTTAATCAAAAAATAAATAAATAGTATTATTAAAACTTGCATTAAAAATAATATATTTTGTTTCTATCTTGTAGATTCACTTTAAAAAAAATTATCAATTATTTTATTTTGAATAATATTTAATTACATGTCTTTTAAATTAAAATATATTTATTTAAATTAATTTAATATTATTATGTAGTATTTTTATCATATAAGTTGTTAGGGTATTTTTTTTCAATTTTAAAAAAATATATATTAGAAGTTACGTAAATTATTATCCAATCCATTCGAACCGTGTAAGATTAATAGCCAAAAGTAACCATCCCTCAAACGCCGTGATCAAAATTTAGGAAGATGCCGGCCGATGAGTTACGATACTCCTCGCAACCAGAGCTATCGTCGGTGGACGATGAACCATGGGTTTGGACTCAGATCAAAGCTGAGGCTCGCCGAGACGCCGAGGCGGAGCCGGCTTTAGCCAGCTATCTATACTCCACCATACTCTCCCACTCATCGTTGGATCGATCGCTATCTTTTCACTTGGGCAACAAGCTCTGCTCTTCAACGTTGCTTTCGACGCTCCTTTATGATTTGTTCCTTAACGCCTTCTCCGATTTATCCATTCGTGCCGCCGCTGTCGCCGATCTCCGAGCCGCTCGCCAGAGAGACCCTGCCTGCGTCTCCTTCTCCCATTGCCTTCTAAACTACAAGGGCTTCTTGGCTTGCCAGGTTCACTTTTTTGATTGGTTCTTGTTTCCGATACATTTATTTGTTCCCGATTGACTGAAAGCTGTGATTTTTCCCCTTTTATGGTAATTTTTATCTTTTATACTCTGAAATTAATAAATACTTGTTTTGGAAAACAGCTTAATCAGAATCAACATAGAGGAGTAGGAGTAGAAATTGTAGAAATATAATAGAGCTAGTAATTCCTATTGTTATTCACGCATCAATAATTAATTAATGACAATTTTATCCAGTAATATTAATAGGTGGTAAAATGGATTTCATTAACTTTTATTGTGGGTAAAATGACAATTTTATCTAGTAATTCCTATTGTTATTCACGTAAAATGGATTTCATTAACTTCTCCCATTTCCTTTATCACAAATCGTTCAATTCTTACTAATTAAAAAAACCGTGTTGAGAACTATTTGTTTGGTCAGAAGAGTCATCTGAGTAAGTAATTGAATGAATTGAAATGAACTGCTTGTTTGGTTCGGGAAGGGATCGTAGAAGTTTTGAAATGAACTGCTTTCAGTTTCATTAAATATATATTTAATGTTGCCAAAAATCAAAATTGTAATATCAGAAGATTAAGACAGATTCTTAAGTAGGAATAACTAGGATTTGTCATTGAAATTTGAAACAGTCGGTTTTGTAATTTGGTTAAAGGGTAGCTGATGAAACCAAGGCAAGTTTTCCAACTTTTTATCAATTTCCTTGTCGAAAAGTCTTCAAGTTGTTGCATTTTTATAATACATATGGCTGATTATCATTGTATATTGAAGCATCAGATCATGATCTGCAACATAAGTTATGGATATGAAATAATCTAAGTTGAATAAAATTACCCTTTCTTCATGATAGAGTTGTTTTCTTCATGCAGGCTCATAGGGTGGCACACAAGATGTGGACTCAGTCACGGAGGCCATTGGCTTTGGCACTTCATTCTAGAATAGCAGACGTTTTTGCTGTGGACATACACCCAGCAGCTAAGATTGGAAAAGGGATTCTCTTTGATCACGCTACCGGAGTGGTGGTGGGTGAGACAGCAGTGATTGGCAACAATGTCTCAATTCTTCATCATGTCACCCTTGGTGGAACTGGGAAGGTGGGTGGAGACAGGCACCCTAAGATTGGTGATGGAGTTTTAATTGGTGCCGGAGCTACCATTTTGGGGAATGTCAATATTGGAGAGGGGGCTAAGATTGGAGCTGGGTCGGTTGTGCTTATCGATGTTCCACCAAGGACGACAGCAGTTGGAAATCCGGCAAGACTTGTAGGTGGAAAGGAACGGCCTTCTCAGCATGAGGACGTGCCTGGGGAATCTATGGACCATACTTCTTTTATTTCCGAATGGTCTGATTATGTCATCTGATCAAATTTTGTGAATTTGTATGATTAATTAGACAGAAGCCGAAGACAAAATTCTAGGCTGTAGCAGTTTATTCTATATTTGCTGAAAGGACTGCTAATGTAGCCATTGTAACGTATTAATCTCGTTAATATTTTGTACTCGAAGGCCATTGCAATGCCTAAAATAAATAAAAATGTAGTGAGAACTACTAATTCGACATTAACTGTCTCACGGGGCACCATTTGGCTGCATGGCCATATGGATAATTAATTGGCCTTTTGGTAGATATATGATTTTCAAATTAATTTTCGAATCAATGAATGCTGCTGAAGGGAGTGAAGATGTCATATGCAAAAAGGATTAAATAGAGATTTTGCACATTTTTATTAATCCATAAATAGTATTTATATAGACACATCCCATGAATTCATACTTCTTCGTTCGAAAAGAATCAATAGAAAAATAAAGAATTGGAATTGATCGATATATTTTTTGAAATAAATAAAAAACAAAACATAAATCATAAATCAACTAAATCATCTTAGTCATCTTAAAATAGATAAATAAATATAAAAAGATTGTGTTGTCGTTTATGTGGACTAAAATAGCTTTTGTATTTGAAATACATTGCTTGTATCTCTATTCTTTAAATTTATATGTTTAAAATTTGATTAATGTTATGTAATTTAATTAAATTATCTTGTCAAAGATTTTCTTTAAATAAACGGTTGGTCTAGTAAGATGAGATAATGAATAATAAGTCTTAACTATAACTACATGAACCACTTGCTAAACTAGTCTCTTAGATGCTAATTTATGAATTTGATATTCGATTATCAACATTAATGTTTTACAATTGATTAAAAATAATTCGTCAATTGCATTAAGATTTACAAAAGTTGTAGAAGAAGGGTTAATGTACTTTAAAGCCATGAATAATGAGCATGGAGTCTTGACAAAAATAAAGCATTATATGGGGTCGTCAAAGTTCAAGAAAAATCTGGTTATTTGATTGAAGCAGAAGAGTTCATTAAGTAAATGCCATTTGAATCAACGATTGAAGTACACAAGGTTCTAAGAAATTTAGCTAGAATGCATGGAAAGAGTTAATGAGGTGTGATAATAGACAATAAAACCAAATATAATGAGATTGAAAGAATTAATTATTTGATATTTCATTCATCTCACAATGGAGATATATAAATGAAATTATAAGAAAATAATAGGTGAGTATTAGCTATGACATAATTACAAAAAAGGAAATTATAGGAATACAATAGGTAAGTATTAACTATGGTATAATTATAATATATTACATTCTTAGTATTATATTATGATTCACGTTAACACTCTTTCTCAAGTTGGTGCATATACATCAACCATGTCCAACTTGCTTAATGAGTTATAAAACGTTTTCCTGTAAACTCATTTGGTAAGCATATCTACAAGTTGCTCTTTAATATGAATAAAAATGAAGTTAATAAGTTTGGCATCTAGTGATATCATGTTGTATTGGATTCTGTGACATATCAATGGATGTCTGATTGTCACAATACAATTGTATAGAGTTTAAAACCCAATCACACAATAGATTTCTAACCCACATCAATTTACACACCCCATGAGCCATACCTCTATACTAAACCTTAGCATTAGATCGTGCCATAAATTTTTATTTCTTACTCTTACATGTAACCAAATTACTTCTCATAAAGGTAAAGTAATCTAATGTCAACCTCATATTTGTAATATTTCCAGCCTAATATGTATCTGTGAAGCCACAAACTTTAAAAGTATTGTTGTGTTTATAAAACATTACTCCTCACCCTTGAGTTGACTTCAAGTACCTTAAAATTCTCAAATCAACATCCATGTGACTCTTACTCGGGTTGTGCATAAACTGACTTACCATGCTCACTGCATTTGCAACATCTGGTCTAATATGAGCCAAATAAATCAAGCACCCAACCAACACCTGATAGCAAGCTCGATCAGTAGTTACATGATCTGAATATTCTACTAAATAATGGTTCTGGTCAATAGGAGTGTCAATAGGTTTGTAATCCAACATACATGTTTTTACCTACAGGTCAAGAATGTACTTGATCTGACACATATAGATCCCTTCTCTCCCCCTCACTCAAAGGCTAGCTATCTCTATAATCTATCCATCTCAATAGCATCATTGTCCATGATTATCATATCAACATAAATAATTAGAGTTGTTACCATTTCTAATTGATGCTTGAAAAATAAGGTATGGTTTATATTAATCTGAATGTAACCAACCTTCCATATGAACTATGAAAACCTTCCAAACCAAGCACAATGTGAGTATTTGAGACCATTCAGACAATTTCTCAATTTGCATACAAAAGCACCAAGAGAAACAACTACATAACCAGGTGGAAGACTTATGTACACATCCTCAACTAACTCTCTATGAAGTGTCCAGTTTAAACTAGTAGCAGATGAAAGCTGAATCTGAATAGTATTCATTTTGGCAAAATGAGAAAAAGTCTTATAATCTTTTATACCATACATATGCATAAACCCTTCTATTACAAGGCGTGGTTTATAAATGATTCATAGATCCATTTGCATTATGTTTCACAATAAACATTCTACAATAACCCACAACCTTCTTCCCTTATAGTGGAGGTACAAGTTGCCAAGTATTACTCTTATGTAATGCCTTTATCTCTTCTTTCATTGCCTTCCTTCACATTGGATCCTTCAACACATCCTACACTTTGTTAAGTACTAATATAACAGATATTTGATTCACAAATAATAACTCAGATAATCTTCTAATGGACGTGTAATTGGCTACCTAGTACTTTGATTTTGCATGAACAGTAGGTTTATATCTTTTAACTGGTTAACCTCAAGTAAACCTATTTGATAACACATATTGTCCAATACTAGACTCACTACTATTAGTACCAGTAGATGGGCATACCTCAAATGAGTGATCTTCATTACCAATGAGTTATAGGTCAGGAGTAGGAGTGATGGTTGAGGGAACAATTGTGTCTTCTGCTTCATTTTTAGTGATCAAAATTGGTATTTGGATGCTTAGAACATCTATTTTTAGACCAGCTTCTACATCTTCGAATATTGGATTTGATGGATTGAGAATCTCAATTGGACTTGTTGAAATATCTCCTATTATATTACCTTTCCACCTCTTTTAAATTCCTCTTTCTCTTCATGATATTGCTCTTCAAAATATAAATTCTCCTCCCAAAGAGAACAATAAGAGCAAGAAAAATAACTCACGTCCTCAAAGAAAGTAACATCCATATAGTACTTTCTGATAGGTGGATGGAAACATTTGTACCCTTTCTGATATCTTCCATAACCAAAAAATACACAATTAATCGCTTGAAATCCAACTTAGACCTTTGATTTTTAGGAACATTGACAAAAACAATACAACCAAAAACACGAGCTAAAAGATTATGAAATGATGTTAAGGATACATGAGATGTTAAAACTTCAAATGAGATTTTTCCCTAAAGGACACTAGATGGTATATGATTGATAAGATGGGATGTAGCTTGAACAACATCGCCCCAAAGATACTTAGGCATAAGCATTAAAAAGAAGGGTACAATCTATATCAAGTAAGTGGCGATTTTTCCTTTTGGACACTCCATTATGTTCTAGTGTTTGTGGGTATGTAGTTTGGTGAACAATCCAATATGTTTGGAAAAATCTTAGAAAATATGATTAATGTATTCACCTCCATTGTCATAACGTATGACTTTAATGGTGCTATTGTATTGTGTTTGAACAAGAGTGAAAATTTTGAAAAATTGGAAAGACTTCATCTTTAGTTCTAAGAAGAGCAACCCATGACAATCTTATACAATTAACAATAAACAACACAAAATACATCATACTCGATACAGTAGGCTCACCAAACATTAAAATAAATTAACTCAAAAGGAATGACACTTTTATTAGAATTATTAAAATAATAAGGAGTATGATAGCTCTTAACTAAGATACATATTTTATAAAGTAAAGCATACTAATTCACACCAATAAATAAAAGTAATCTTGAAAGATTTTAGGACTTCAACTAATCTTGACTAGAAAATTGTATTGAGTTTTATTTCTTGCTTTCTAAAATTTTACCATATGGAGGCACCTAGTATTGATAGAGCTACCTACTGTGATGTGTGAAACTACAGTAGTGAGTAGAGAAGAATATCTCATAACTAGTGTGAAAGTTATCATGCTATGTTTACAACTCATGTAAAAAAAATTGTATAAAAAGTGACCGCTTATAAAATTTGTACTTAGAATACACAAAAATAAAGAGCCAATAGAGATTAAAAAAAATCATTTAAAGATAAAAAAAATCAAGTCTTCTTTTGGTAGATATATTTTATTTTATGAGATCGAAGATTCAATTATAATTCTACACTATATGTGATATTTTTTATTTTGAGTTTTTCTTAATTGGTAATAAGTGAATTAAATAACATATTTGTGGAGTTTAAACATATCTATTGCTTTTATATAAATGTTTATATGTCATTATATATGCAAAGTGTGCTTGTGTGCCACTTCTACTCTACTTGAGTTGAAAAAATGAAAAAAAAAAAGATGAGTTTTTGAATGGTTGTGTGCTCATCTATAATTAAATGAGTTTAATACATTATGTAGTTATTTATGAAAAAAAATCATATTTTTGCTCATTCACTTTTTATTTATTAACTTTTTAATTGATTTTAAGTTAAGGAGTCATAGAACTTAGAAGGAGTTTAAATCACACTACACTTATGCATTAATTTATTTTTACATTGTTCTTGTATCCTTTGGGGGAGTTTAGTTCCATTACTTTGTCCAATACTTTGTCCTTCTCATATATCAAAAAGGGAAAAGTATGTTTCACTTTCATATTTTATTCTATCATGCATACATGGAGAGAACATATTTAAGGTAAGAATGATTACCATCATTTTGTCTTATATTAAGTTTGATTGGTATAAATACATGTATTACATGATTAATTCTTTACAGTTCATTTATTTTTATATAAATTAAACTAATGTACAATAAACATTTCAAGCTAAGTTGTCTTATGTTTTGTTTATATTATTTCAGTTACTTACAAGCTTGTCAAGTTGTAACAAAGATAGATTAATTGGATCATATGATAGTTTCACTAGAGAGTCTATGATATTATTGTAGTTTTATCATATTCTTATAAGTGTTATATAGTAAGAGAGGGATTGTACCACACGAAAATGTCGAAGAAAGAGTTTGTAAAGATTATAAGTATTGGTTATTTTCGTGGAAAAAATATTTACACGTAGACTTATTTTTAAGTTTATTATCAAGTCTATCAAGCAAAGTAAAAAAAATCATAATCTCAAAGAATCATATTTAAAGTATATCTTTTATAACTATGATACATAGAATTATACTCATACATTTAATAGCACATGTTCATAAATTTTAAATTATTTTTAATGTTAAAATATTTATTTAAACTTGAATCAATTTATGAAATTATCAATTAACTATTTTTTAAATATGTTTTAATATTTTTAGGATTTGTTTGAAAAAATAATATTTTTATATTATTAACATTTTAAATGTACTTTGAATAAAGAAAAGAAAAATATATTCAACTATAATAATACGATTATTATTATCTATATATAGATATTAGGGTTATATAGTGGGGTGTTGTGCAATCTAACGAGAGTTATATAATCTGCCGTCAGCTACTGGAACAAAAGACAAAAGAAGAGAGGGATTGAGAACAACGGCAACAGATAATAATTGAAAGTTGAGATAGTTAATATATATATATAAGGTAATCTGCGGCATAAAGGAAGAGAGAGTGGTAATTAATATATATATATATATTGATTTATAACATAGAGAATAAATTTTTTTATTGAAATAGTTTAATAATTTAATAATGATAATATTTTATTGATTAATGCATTTTTTATTTTAAGATATACTAGTTGATTTGTGAACGATCTGATTTACGAGAATATTATTGAAATGTTGGTTTGAATATTACTCGCGTTAATATTAAAAATTGTGAAAATAGACGAGTGATTTGTAAGTAAAATAAATTGAGACAGTATCTTATGAAAGATAACATAAGATCGAGTTTGTACGTGAATATTTAGTTTTCATAATAAAATTAGGTGATTTGATAGACCGATGGTTTTTTCTTATGTTATAATTATGATTTAGGCTATTTTTCACCTAAAAATATCGTGTGTTATTTTTTATTTCTGTACTATATTTTTACTGACGAATGTATATATGATCATTTTATTTATATTATTAAATTATAAATTGATAAAAATTAAAAATAATTTATTCACGTCTCTATATTAATTAAATCTATATTTTATAAACTTTTAAATTCTAATCATATAATTTTATCCGGTGGATATTTTAATTTTAGATTTATTTAGTTTAATAATTTTTAATTTAAATCATTATAATAATTTCTTTTGAAAAAAAAGTCAAAATACCCCTAAAAGTAACATGTGTTACGTATACATCCTAAAAAAATTATATATTTTTTAAAATTATCTATGAATAATCCAAACTTAAAATTAAATAAAAACCAAAATTCTTGAACGAAATATATATATATATATATATATATATATTAATTATTTAGAAAAAACAGCATCACGTTGCCGTCACAAATCTACTAATAAAATAAAAATGGGAATTTAAACCGGTTATACTATTTTACTTCGCTTTTAATTGAAAGCTATTCGTCACCTCCAAAAGCATCACTTTTTTTATTACGTTACAATTTAAGTTATAATTTTTAATTAGATATAATTATATAAATTTAAATATAAATAAACTTTTATATCACAATTATAAGTAACATACTATTTTTTTCATTTTATATAATTATATAGATATTATTATACATATTAATAATATTATATACGCTATTTATAATTTATTATAAAATTGTAAAAAGTGAATTTTTTAATAAATACAATAAATAGATCGACCAACAAACTTTAATTTTATATATCCTTTTCTCTCCAAACTCTGATTCTGGTAGTGTTTTTCTTACCTTTTCTTGTCGTAGTATAATTGAATGCATAAAATTTATAGAGTGTTTTTTTTTAATATAAGATACATCTCATTATCTTAATGTTTTATATTTTTTTTAGTCGATCTATTTATTTTTTAAAAATAAATTTGATTGGACAGTGAAATGTAAGGTTTATAATTTGATTGGATAGTTTTTAGATTATTTTTTTTAGTCCATCTATTTGTTTTTTGTTTTTCTATAACTTTAAAAAGACACGTACAATAGTAAAAAGCGTTTATGAATCAAAAGCATAAATTACTTGTTTTTTTTAAAAAATACTTGAGAAATTAAAATATTCATCAAGTTCAAGAAAATGTAGATTTATGATTTATATTTATTAAGACAATATATATATATCATAAAGAAAAATATTGTACAGGTTTTTAAAAGGATCATTAGTTGTATAAAAAAAGTATTTTTTTTTATTTTTGTAAAAAATATCAACGATTGATTATATTATTTATTAATATTTTAAATAAAATAATTTAATTTTTTAAATATTTCAATTTATTGATAAATAATGAAAGGATACAAATAATTTTTCTATAGTATTTTATTATAAAATTATTAAAATATTAATAAATAGTTAAATTTTTATAATAAAATTATTAAAATATTAAATGAACACTAAAGTTTGTTCTTCTTTATTATACTTTATAAAAATTAATAGGTTAAATAATACATTTTATAAAATAAGAGACTAATTGATAAAAATCTTGATTTTGTCAAAATATCACCCTTACAAATATTATTAATTTTTTTTAATTAATTTTTTATGTGTATCTAATTTTAGTAAAAATATATTTAAATTATTAAATTTTTTGAGATATTGAGTATTAAAAACTTAAAATTTAAAATTCATGTAAGATATAGTTTTATTTAATTCACGTAATTTACCTATAATTTCATAGATATTACGTTTAAAAAATTTATTTATTCAAAATTAAAGTAATATACTTACCCTTCTTCACCTCCAAATAGATATCACGTTCATTTTGTTATTTTCTCCTTTAGAATTTTGAGATCACTATTTATATAATTAAAAAATATATATATTATATAAAACCAGTTTTAAAAGAAACAAATTTTCATAGGAAAAAAAAAAGAACATATCTTAAAGAACTTTCTAATGTGCTGGTGAAGCTGGCATGGTTGTGTTGTGGCATCGACAGAACACTTCGAGTTGGTGATAACTAAAGCTGAACTGTAAAGTTATGCTAGACTAATGACCTACTATTAGTCCAAATATCAACCTCTTATGAGTCGAAAGCTGAAGTTATTATATAGTATAATTGATTGTGAGGTTAATATTTTATAAATTTGAGTTTTGAAAGAATTTGTATTTAATTTTTTTTAATTTAGATCAAATCTATATAATAACTCAAAAATAAATTAATTTTATCTGCATGCTAAAAGATAAGAAAATTCACCTTTTAAAAGGTATTTAGCATAAGAACATTCATTTTTTAAAAGTTCTTTTTAAATAGGGAGAAAAAAAATTAGACGAATATATGAATATATAAAGTATTAAAGTTTTTTTTTAAAAAGGATGAATATTAAAAAGAAAATTTGTTAAAACTACATGTAAGCTGACCACATGGAAGATGAAGAAAATAAAAATGTTAGACAAAAACACATTTGATAAAATAAAAATATTAGATACAATCATATTTGACAAATATATCAAATATTTTTATAGCTAAAATTTAACTAGTTATATGACCAATTTCTAGTCATATAATGTTAGGTAATTTTGCCTATAAATAGACAGTATTTTTACCTTAGAATGACACATTAAAAGAAGATAAGCAAAGTAAAATCAAAAGAATAATTTCATTTGAAAAAAAATAGTATAATGTGACATTATTTTGTATTTATTTCAATTTATTGTATTGTTTTTAATTTTGTACCAATTAATTTTATTAGTAGAAGAAATATTTTGTAGAATTAATCTCGTAGACTTAAACCAAATTAAAAGATAAATCACGTTAAATTATTAATATCATTATTTTATTTTATTAAATTTATTTTATTTATATATATGTATCTGATATTATTGATATAATTATTTTATTTTATTAAATTTATTTTATTTTTTTCTATATATCCCATGTTACTTTCATAACTTATATGTTTTGCAACCATTCTCGTTAATCATTGTATTTATAATTAAATGGCATATCTTTGTTGTATGATTCTTTAGCCTTTAAGCACCCATTGAAGTTTTGGTAGCAACCCCTTATATTATTTTTATATTATTATTGCACCTAAATAGCCTAAAGCATGCTTTTGTTTTCACACCTTCCATTGGGATATTATGATTAAATAGTACTATGCTTTTAGATTGATTCATATAATTATACTACTTTGTCATTGATGAGCTAATTAAGTTCAAATGTACATTCTGTTTTTATAAATATCCATTAACACCCAAAATATTATCATTGAAAATGGCACTATTATCCTTAATTAATTTGAATGGAGCTTATAGAATGTGAATTTTTTTATTAGAACTTTTGACTTAAACAATAAAAATATTAACTTTAATTACTAGAATATAAAGTAAACACCATGGTACAAGTATTATTATTGCCTTCTTTTTCAATTTAAAAAAATTAGCTCGATCCATGCTTATGATACTTTCCCTACAACTCTCATCAAATAATAATTTAATAAATATAGAAAAATTGCAAAAATGACAATAAAAATTATGTAATTAGAATTAGAAAAAAAAAACTATGACGCATAACTATTTGAAGACTGTGATAGCCCAAAGCGGATTGAAGCATCCCTTTATTTCAATACTCACGTTGCCTACTCAACTCAAAAAAGGCTTGCTTGAGTACACCATAGTTGGATTACTTGGATTAGATTGAATGTAAAATGTACTAATTGTTACTTTGTAGGATCATGAGTTTCTTAATTTAAATTTTAAAAGTCGCGTGTGGTTCTATATAAAATGAATAAGTAACTTTTTTTTTCTATTAGTTTGTAGTTGATAATCCTTTAAAATTATAGATAATCTAGAATATGTGATATGTGTCACCCCTTCTGGTGATTTTTTTAGAAAGAAAAAACAATACTTGCCTAAACAACCTATTTAACCTGTGATTAACAATGTTTTAACCAATTAGCTTTTGTCTCAACAGCATGTAACTTGCATTAGACATGTGTAATGTATATATGTGTAATTTCTTAGATAAGAAATTATGGAGTTCGTACTCTAATTATATATATATATATATATAAATGGAGTGTAGTAATTTAAAAAAATAAGTAACCTAGCTGTTAAGCATGTGTTTTAAAATTTTTTGAATATGGATTCAAATCTCACTCGATATGATTTAGAATAACTAATGAATGAGTATATATTGTAAAAAGAATGACGTAAATTTAAAAAAAAACATGTTTTATTGATAAATTTATAACTCAATAATATATAATTTATTTAGATATGTAAATGATATAAAATGTGAGTCTTAAATATAAATATATGAGTAATATAATTATTTAATTACAAATAATTTATTAACTTTTCAAATTTGTTGATGGAAACATAATAACTCCTATATCATGCTATGATCTATTGCCTAAGTATCATTAAATTCGATAATTATATCGAGATTTATAATTTTTAATTTAACCATACATGCGATTTGTTTAAGTACAAATTATTTATAAATAATGATAAGTTAATATACGTTAATAAAATATAAAATTAATATAATTATTATTTTTTAAAAATAATTTTTAATATCGAATAGAGAAAAAATAATATCATTTATGAAAAAATATATTTTAAAAATAATAAATAATACATATTTATTTAAAGACTTAAGCATACTTAATTATTATAATATTGATAGAAATAACATCAAATTAAAAAAGGATTTGTCATGAATGGCATAGAATCGTTTTAAGAGTTGTGTATTTAACCAAAAAAAAAATGAGTTCGTCTTCACAATTCTTGTTATCATTTTTAAAGAAATTATTCATTTTTATTAAAACATAATAATATAATATTTTATGTTAATAAAATTTAAAATTAATATAAATTAAAAAAACTTAATACTATAAAAAAATAAATGTAATTAATTAAGAATATATATTAAGAATAATGAATAATATTTTCTTATTTAATTCTTAAATTAGTCTTTTAAAAAATAGATAATTAAGTATAAATTAATTTATTTTAATAATTTTTTTAAATATTTTTTATATTAAATTAATAAAATATGATTAAAATATGAATAATTAATAATAATTATAATAAAATTTAATATAAAATTAATATTGAAGTATTATAATAATATTTATAGGTCATATATAATCAAATTAAATCTAAAGCATCATGTTGGATCATTATGTGTATATATAGATATATATAAAGTTAATAAAATATGGTTTATTTTAAACTGTATGTTTTCTTGCACACTTTGTAGTGCAGGTTCCTAACTCGAGTTTCTCTACCCCGCGAGAAGATAAAATGTCTTTGGTCTTCGAGGTGGATCTTGATGGAACATTATTTAGATGGAATTGAGTTAACAAAAGAACTTGAACATATAAAGCTGGCATGAATTGATATTCTTCTGACACGAACTTAAATTCCTCGTACAGTTTGAAATTCTTTTAGTACACGTTTGGTTCACTGAAAAAATGAATGAAAATATTAATGATAATAAAAATATATGAAAGTAAAATAATAATATTATTATTTTTTGTTTGATTAGTAATCAGTATAGTATTTTTACATTTAAAATTAAAAGAAAAATATATTATTATAATTATTATATTTTTTAAATTATTATTAAAATAAAATATATTATTAAAATTATTATATAATATTATTTTAAATAGTTATTACTTAAAAATATTATTTATTTTTCTAAATTATTATTAAAATAAAATATATTGTTAAAATTATTATTTTTCTAAATAATTATTGTTGAAAAATATTATTTAATTTTATAAAAAGTTTAAAAACAAGAAAAATATTTTTGATTCCATATAATTTATAAAATAATATCCAATTATTAATTATTTTTCTCCTTATAATTTACATGTCTATTAAATTAAGAATAAAATTGAAATAAAAAATGAATATGTGAATAATATAAAGATTAACAAATAGGTGTAGTAGAATTGTTATAAATTTTCTTTTAAAAATATATTTCATTAGGTTCTATTTTTAATCTATAACACAATCAAATATAAAAATACACATAATTAATTTCATTTTCGGTGTCAATTATATCAATCAAACATGTCATTAAAAAAATTATGAAAACTAACTTAAGAGATAAGGAATAAAAAGAATACATCAAAGAATTTGAAATAAAGAATGGATGATTCAAAATAAAAAAAAATGGATAAACTAATATTTAGATATCACGGACCATATTACCTTATATTAATGGGCTATTTTTGCACAGAATATTTTCATACTAGATGATTTGGGATTTCGAAATACAAAATATTTAAAGTAAAACGCACACGAATCACAGAATATCAAGTGAACTTCACATAAAAGGTGGCCAAATTATGAAAAACAGCTATACGGGTGAGATGTTTTACCAACAAATTATGAAAACTTTTAACACGGTCTGTATCATAATGTTTTGATTGTCATATTCAGCTTTATATAAACAATATGAAAAATATATTATAAAACTCGAATAGACAGACCGAAAACCAGCTTGTAGATTCAAAATAAATTAAATCGATAAATCACATTATGAAAAAAGTACATCGAATATTACTTTTATTTTTTTTATTGAAAAAATATATATATTATTTTTTTATAAAATAAAAAATATGTTATCTATTATATATATTTTTCCAAAGATAAAAATTGTTTTTTTAAAATTAAAAATAAAACTATATAAATAAATAAATAAATTATATATAAATTAAAATTATAAATCACTTATATATATTTTAATAATAATTGCTTTTTCCAAGACACTGGTAAAAACCTGCACAAATAACACATTAATTCATATATAGAGTGAATATTTGTATTCTAGAATAAATTCATTTTTTTTATTTTTATTAAATAAAAGATAACGTAAAAAGTAAGAGAAAATATCAATCATTAATAACAAGCAGGCATACAATATATGTGACATTTGAAATGAATAAGCTTGTAATTTGATAATTCTTTGTTAACAATTTTTATCCATGAATGAAATTGATAACTTTTTTTATTCATTATTTTATATTAGTACACTTACACATCTGATTTTAATATAAATATTAATGATATATCTTTAAAATTAGGGAGAGATAACATATATTTATTTATTTATTAACATAATATAATTATTATTACTTCATTTTTATAAATTAAAATATCTCTTTAAATTGATATAGCTATGTCATTTTATTTTTAAAATTTAAATATATTAATTATTTTTATGTCATTTTTAATAGCTTTATTCTTTAAAAAAATTCTTACATTTTTCTCATCAAACATTTATTATCCATCTTTCATTCATTTGTTAATAAGATTAAACCATTTTCTTCTACGTAATATTTTCTCCATATGTTCAAAGTAAAATGATTAATGTAATGAATTGATAGAAGGGAACTGATAGTATTTAAAGATAACAGTTTGCAATTAAGAAATATTTAAAGATAAATTTGATAAATTAATATTTATAGCAATATAAAGTTACATTCTATTGTCAGACCCGGTAAAATATGGAATTAAGAATTTATCTATAATTTTTTATCTCTTTAAATATTTTATTATTTTTTTAATATTATAAATAAATAATATCTCTTTAAATATATATATTTTTTTAATATTATAAATAAATAATATGAAAAAAATTAAGTAAATTTTTTATATATTAAATAACACGAGAATCGATGATACGAATAATATAACGTAAACAATAAGGTAAGTCTATTTACAGACACACAAAAATTATTGTCAATAAAAGTAAATTTACTATTTATTATTATTTAATATTATATTTTACTTAAAAATATCTATATTAAAACCGAAAAAATCAATATTAGATCTGAAAAAGGTATTTTTGTTCTTGACATTAGGTTACTCCTGAAATAACACTGAAATTTTTTTTTAATTAAATTGTATTTAATATTGAATAAATTTAAGTTAAAAGGTGTATAATTAAATTATGTTAATTATAAAATATTAGTTTAAATATATTAGTTAAATATAAAATTTATATTTTATTTTTATAAGTTTTAAAAAATTATTATTTTTATTATTTTAAAATAAAAAGAATTACAACATTAAAGAATGATTAATATGGTACAAATCATTAATCATTTGAGTCAAATGAAGGCAAGCAAAAGCCGTAAATTTTGATGCTCTATCTCCCATAAAGTGAAAAGAAAAGGACGACTCAACATAAAGCAATAGGGCCCACCATAAGGAGTATCCAATGACAGGTATACACATCACTACGACACCAAAATACACCTTTAGTAAATTCAAATGATGGAGTTTCAGCCTTTGATTGTGGGTAATTTTATCATTCCTTTTATTCTAAACAAAAAAACCCCAAAACAAATATTATGTTTTAAAATTATAATCGTAAAAATATTATATTTTATAAAAAAATATTATATTTTATAAAAAAATAATTATATTATGTTTAATGAAAATTTAATTTAATTTTATAATTATTAAGTATAATAATAAAATTACATTATTTTTTTTAAATAAAATAATATCAATATATTATCTTTACAAAATAAATTTTTATGATCATAAAATAATAAACATGTAATATTAAAAATTTAAAATATATTTTATTAAAGGTAATAAACTTACACAAATCTTGATTCTAATTTATATTTTTTACTATAAAAAATATATCATATTATTATATTCAATGTTAAAGATCTTTTAATTATATCCTATTTATTTTTATTGTGATATAATTTATATTATTATAAATTTTATAGTTATTATTGTATAATTTTTTAAAAAAATTCATGCTTTAATATTTTGGCACCTATATTTTGTAAAGATGTGTGTTTTATATTATAACGTTGATTACTTGTTAGTTTTATTTTTAGAATAATAATTATTATTATTGAAATAAATTTTTTGGTTCTAAAAATATTAATATTTTAATTTTAATATAATAAAAATATATGAGATATGCACTTAAGTCGTGTTTTATTGTATTTATTTATTTAATGAATAAGTTGTTTGTGGTATATTAAAAAGAAAGAAATAAAAATTGTTTGGTGGTAACTCATTATTATGTTTTTAATTAAACACAACTCGTATTGGATAATTTTGAGATTTATACGATAAATTTTTAATATATTTAATTGAATTTTTTGAAATTAAGAAACGTATTCGTTAACAACTCGTTATTATTAAGAAATTAATTTATATTATATTTGTTTTATTTTTATACATTGTTGATTGGGAAGATAGCATTAGAGATGGATAAGTTGACGTTTCTTCTTATAAATATTCAGAGCTCCTTTTTTTTATTTATAAAATTAATTATATGCTTATGATTTAAAAAAAAAATTGGAAAACAACAAATAATAATACGTTACTGATAGCAAATACAACCCATTGGATTCATATTGACTATGTTCTTTCACTTCCGTGTTGCTTTTATGAATGTAAAATAACAATAAATATTAATTTAATTGATTGATTCTTATTATCTTGTTATGTTTGTCATATTTAACAAACAAATGATTCATATTAGATCAAGTAATTACTCTTTATCCTTTTTTTTATAAATTAAATAACATTATATCTCACACTTTTGAAGTGTGACCGGATCCATAACATTTATCTGTTTGGAAATTTGGCACCAATAACATACCTTTAATTTTATTTGTTTACGGTGGAATTGTTTTTTTTTGTCTTTATATCTATTTTTCATTGCATGAAATTTATTATTAAATCAGATAAAACTTACCGTAATTAATAAAATTTAAATAAAAATATTTATTTATTTTTGTATAATATAGTATTGTTTGGATTTTGTTGTTAATCCTTAGTAAAATTGTGTTATTGTCCTCTTACTATAAATTTCTATATAACCCATAAAATATTAATATACTGTACACTATATACTCATTTTTATTTTTATTTTATTTTTTAAATAAAAAAGGAGTTTTAGTGTCTCGAATCACTATCATTCTTTTGGATTATTATTTAATTTGACATGGAAATATGTACCAGTTAAAATTCAAACTGCCTAACTTCTATCGAGAATACCACATTTTCCATGCAACCTGCATTTACTTTTTCTTGAAACAACTCTTTAATTTATTTATTTATTTTGCCGTGTTAGAGTAATTAAAGTTATTTTTATTTTTAAATATCTAGAGTTTTGTTTTAAAAAATAAATGCAACAGTATATTAATATATATATATATATCTATTTATTTATATAGAAAAATAAAATTTTAATAATAAAAAACATAATATTTAAAATAATAATATTTATTATTATTTTTATATTTTTACAAAATATATGATAATTATTTAAATAATAAAAATTAATGTCTATTTTAAATAAATGTGAATATTTAATTTTTTTAATTTAAATATATTTTTAAATAAATGTAGAAAAAATAGAAAACAAAAATTTATAAAAATATTTTATTTATTTAAAATAAATAATTATTACTTAATATATTTAAAATTAATAAAAACTAATTATAATTATTAAAATATTCGTGATCCCCACCCAGTAAACTCTATTGTTTTTTTTTATATAACAAAAATGGTCAAGTTAATTTGACCTTAGTGTATAAATAAGAAATATCATAGAAACGACGACGTATTACTACGAGACGCAGAACTGGAGTGATCTAAGCCCGAGTTTGGCCAAGTAAGTAAGAAGATTGACCAGGATTAAGAGTTTAAGATGTTAAATTCAGTTGGTACGGATAACGAAATGGGTTTGAAGAGCGTCGGTGAAACAGGTGGCCATTAACCGCAGGTCTAATTTCTGGGTACATAGAGAGAAAAATACTCGCTTCATATATAAGCAAACGAAGCTATAGCCTCACATTTTTCACAAGGACAGAGAGAGAGTATTTGGACAGAGAGAGAGGCTTCTAGAGAGAGAGAAAGGAGAGAAAGGAGCGAGAGGTTTTTATTTTTTGGGTTTGGGGTTTTCAGGTTAGACACAGAGAGCTACGGCCATGGCAGAGTCTAATGATTCCGTTTCCGTCGATATGGAAAAGATCTATCTTGGCGGAAAGGTTGTTTTCTGTTCACTCTAAATTTAGAAAACTGTTGGGAAAGTTACATTTTGACATCTTGATTTTTGTTTTGCCAATGGCATCAACATCCTTTAGCTTGATACAAAATTGAACCGATTTCAGGTAGTCCCAGTTGGCATTTTTCTTATAGTCCAAGAACAAAAAGAAAAAAAAAAGATTATAATTTATATACCGAGAACATAAATAACCGGATTAATATGTTTCCAATGTTTTCTTGATCGTGATTTTTTGCTGGATTTTAACTTTTCTGCATTTGAGTTTGGAATAATGGTAATTGCCAGATCTGAAAATGTCTTATTTTCTTTTTGCCATCTTTTTGACTTTTATCCGTGAAGTGGTTTTTCTGGCCTTAACCCTTCAATTTTTCTAATTTCTTTCTTTTCATTTGGCTTCACTCTGATTATGAAACGTCAATTATGACATTTATTTCCTTATATTTCTTTTGTGATTGTGACCTATATATGGAAATCCCCTCTTTTTTCTTTCTCTTCTGATTATTTTCTTCTAAATTTGATCCTTCAATAGATCATTTCCCGAGATTACTTCTCGATTTATTCCTTTCTTCATAAGTTCTCTTTGTTTTTTTATTCAATTGACTATAAGAGACCTATTTTTCTTCGTTAATGTAGAATGCCTCAAGTTTTAATTTTTAAAATAATTTACACTGAATTAGAGTGTCAGAGTACATTCGTGTTCATCTCATATGTCATATGCTTGGACCGTACTTCACGAAAAATGAGAATGAGGAGTAGTCTAGTTTTTGTTTTCTTTTACCATTCAGTTTCTTTTTTACTTGTCAACATATGGTTTTATTTTATTTATTTTTATTTTTATTTTTATTTTTCACCTTTTAATAATAAAATTACAATGATTGAAATATGAGATTGCTCATTTGTTTTCTTCTCTTTTTTAAAGTTATGTTAGTATGTTCCCTTTTTTCCTTGAAATTACCTTGAAAAGGGTAATATGCACATGGGAAGGAAACTCCGGGTAAAATATTCCTTCAAACTATTGATCTTTATAACCTATATGAAGGCAACAAAGACAAAGACAAATATAATATGATATGAGGTGGTGATGAAAATGATCAAAGATACTTTTTACACGTGAATCATACAAGTGAAAGAGTATATTAAGGAGTTTCGATAGCATTTCTATGTAACAAAATATCATGGTAGTAAAAACAGTTTAAATGTGTATCTAATCTATGTTGCGGCCGAGTTATTGCAGTATTTGTTGATTATCGTGCCTATTTTGTAGTTCTTGTTGCCAGGATCTCTTTGTGTTAGACTGTTTTTAATACATTGTAATTCTGCCATTTTCAGGAACATGTATTACTAACTGGCTGTGGTCCTGTGTCTGTTATTGTCTATGGAGATCAAGACAAACCAGCACTTATTACTTATCCTGATTTAGCTTTAAATCGTAAGTGCTTAGATTTCAATTTTGTCACTCTTGTTGTTAATGATTTCTGACGCAGTTTAGTTATTTTTACTTGTTTCATTGTTTCTCAAAGTAAGCTTGACCGGTTCCTAAAAATCTCTTTGCAATTCTGAAACCCTTTTCACAGATATGTCTTGTTTCCAAGGGTTGTTTTTTTGTCCCGAAGCGGCTTCTTTGCTGCTCCACAACTTTTGTATGTACCACATCAGCCCACCAGGACACGAGGTTTGTAAACTGTTTCATCTGAGTGCATTTGGCCACTTGGAGATATCCTTGCGTTGGAATGTCATAATTTTTTCTGAATATAATGCTTTGACTGAATGCTGTTAACATAGTTCTTCTGGCACTTCCGCGAGAGTTCATGCAGTTAGGAGCTGGTGGGATTTGTACAGATGATCCTGTACCTTCTACTGATGACTTAGCAGATCAAATACTTGAAGTTCTCAACCATTTTGGGTATAATTATTTTTATTTTTAATTTTCATTCCAACTTTTGATACTGGTAACTTGTTTGTTTGTTGTATACTTGTATTAACTTGCACTATCTCTAATATCTTCTTTAGGCTTGGTGTAGTTATGTGTATGGGGGTCACAGCAGGTGCCTATATCCTTACACTATTTGCTGTAGGTTCCCTTCTAGATCTTCCAATTTTTAGGGTATGAAGTGGCTTTAGTTTCAGTCCTGTGATATATCTTTTTTTTATGACAGATGAAATACAGGGATCGTGTTCTCGGTTTGATACTAGTATCCCCTCTTTGCAGAGCCCCCTCTTGGACAGAATGGTTCTACAACAAGGTTGACAACTCTACTGTTCTTATATAGAAGTACTATGCATAAAATGAAAAGGTCTCATGCCCTGTCTTTTTATATTATGCAGATCATGCTGAATACGCTATACTTCTATGGCATGTGTGGTTTGCTAAAAGAGTGTTTGCTTCAACGATACTTCAGTAAGGTATTTGTTTTTTATCTCTTTTCTTTCCTTCAGTTCAATTTGTGTAGGTCAAGTTATGAGGTTCTTATTTATCTTAATTTATCTTAACAGGAAGTTCGTGGTAGTGCAGAAGTTCCAGAGTCAGACATAGTACAAGCATGCAGAAGAGTTAGTGCCTTTGCTCATATTTACTAATTTACTTTTCATCTATGTAAAATGGACTGTTTTTGGATACTGAGTGTCGCATTTTTTGGATACGCATCAATGGTTGTTATAAAATGATTTGATTTTAACTTCATGACATGTTTTTTTCTTCAGTTGTTGGAAGAGAGGCAGGGCATAAATGTTATGCGATTTCTCCGGGCATTTAACAGGTAATGCCTTTTCAAAATTGTTACTTTATTATTTTGCAATTGCGTACCAGAGTTAATTTACTAATTTACGTGCCAACATTATTGTGCAAACATTGCAGGCGGCCTGACATTAGCAGAGGGTTGAGGAGCCTAAGATGTCGGACTCTCATTTTTGTCGGGGATAGCTCTCCTTTCCATGCCGATGCTGTTTACATGACCTCCAAACTGGATAGAAGATATAGTGCCTTGGTAGAAGTATGTGCATCGAATGAATACAAATATTTTCAAAGTGGACGAATTTGAAGCATTTGTGAAGTCTAATAAAAAATGAGTTATTGTTGCCGATTTGTGCAGGTCCAGGCTTGTGGTTCAATGGTGACAGAAGAGCAGCCCCATGCAATGCTTATACCGATGGAGTACTTCTTCATGGGATATGGCTTGTATAGACCGTGCTACTTGAGTGACAGTCCAAGAAGCCCACTCAGCCCATCTTGCATCTCCCCCGAGCTCCTCTCTCCTGAAAGCATGGGATTGAAGCTAAAACCAATAAAAACTCGCGCGTCACTTGATGTATAACGTTGGTAGTGAAGTGGTGAACATAAATTACTTGCGTGGGCAGTGATCGAAAGGGGTGGTCGAATTTTTTGATTATGTTCAAAAAAACATTTTTCGCTGTTTAAAGAAACGTAGAAGGGGTTGTAAATAAAGAGGAAGAGTTTTTATGCAAGAGATATGATGTGCATAGGGTGGAAGATATGGAATTCATTCATTTGTAGTCAGTTATAAGGAATCATTGTAGACCTGTAAATTCTGAAACGAACTGAAATTTATTTATGATTAATAAAATAGACTCATATTGTTTTTAGCATTGCTGTGCCACTCTTAGGAAAAAAAAATTTTTTTTAATCAAACGTATTTGGTGTGAATTTCCCCCGACTTATATTTGTTTAACAAATATACATTCTATAGGTAATCGATTCTTTTAACAAATTTTATAATTAGATTGAATTGAAAATAGTATAAAATTTGTTCGGATTTAGATTAATAAATTTTATAATATATTTTAAGTCATAAAGATTGAATTATAAATAAATATGTATTTTATTTTATAATATGTATATTTAAATATTATATAGTATTATTATATTAAATTATTTTTTAACTTAAAAAATAAATATAAATATTTATAATAATCTAATAATTGTGTAAAAATATTTATTATTCTTTTAAATTTTGTTAGTTGTGATTATAAATAATAAATTTTATTTCAAATATATTAATATATTAATGTAAAATTTAAATATTATGTATATTTTGTTTTATATATGATAATAATTTATAAATAAATTTTAATAACAATCTAACCATATCTGGTTTGAAAAATTTGATGTATTAAAATTCAGATCGATTTGGATTGATTATATCATCAGATTAGATTTAGATTGAAAATTTTCGATTTTAATTTAGATTAAATTGGATTTGAATTACTTAAAAATAAATAGTTTTAATCTCCTCTTTATCCCTTGTGTACAAATATAAAAGAAAAGGCTTTAGAGGATGATAATCTGACACTAACAAAATTACAACATGATTAGCATATCTTAAATAAGAATTTATTATTAATTTTGTTATATATTTAATGAAATCTATTATAAATAATTTAATTGGTGACAAATTGTCTAAATTTTTTATTGACTAAACAACAATTAAATACGATACAAATCCAAATTTTTAAACAGAAATGACATTCAAAAATTTGAAATTGCTAATCATACTCTTACAAAGCATTTTAGTGATTGAGAGTAATCTACTTGTAGCTAACTTCTGAACGTGCTCATCACTTTGGCCTTCTTGATTGATACCGTCACAAAAATCCAATCGCTCACATGATTCAAGATATTGAAATAAGCATGTCTCCAAGAATTGATGACGAGTAAAGGCCCACAAAATCCCCAAAATCCAACTCCAAAACCAAGACCCAAACTCACATAAAACCCTTTAGAAATAAACCCTTCTTCTTCTTTCTGATTACCAATTTCTTGGGTAACATCTGGTTCTTCTCCAGGACATGTTGTGGCCAGAGGAGCACCACAAAGTTGAGGGTTGCCCATATAAGAAGAAATATCAAAGCTTTGTAATTGAGTACTTGCTGGGATTTTCCCACTCAAATCGTTTCTTGATAAGTCCAACACACTCAAACGATTTATCCCAGGAAAGCTTGAAGGAATTCTACCAGAAAGTTGATTCTCAGATAAATCTAAGACGTCTAAAGATTTCAAACTACCCATCTCTTTAGGAATTTGACCACTTAAACTATTCGTTGATAAGTTCAAAGAAATCAACCCAATAAGCTGCCTAATTTCTTTAGGAATATCATCCATTAACTCATTGCTTGACAGATCCATGCTTTTCACAAGCCCTAAAGTGTTTCTATACTTTGACAGAACTCTTTTCCACATGAGCTCCACTTGGACCAAGAAATATCCTTGAATAATCCCTGGTCCCACATTGGAAGAATAGACTTGTTTAATGGCTGTTTCTGCATCTTTACTCCCACTTTGTTTCATTGCACTAAAATTGTAAAAGCATTTGGGGACATTTCCTGAGATGTTATTAATAGACAAGTCCAATAATTGAAGATTTTGAAGACCACATAGTTGTGGAGGTATGAATCCATCAAAGTTATTGGACCTTAGAATAAGAACAATGAGTTGTTTTAGTCTCTCTCCAATCCATTTTGGTATTGTTCCCACCAAATTATTGTCTCCAACATCAAAAACTACCAACTCTGTGCAATTCTTCAAAGATAAAGGCAATTCCCCAGAGAAATTATTGCTGCTTAAATGCAATGTTTGAAACCAGTTATAAGATGTGCTCAAGTTTACTCCACTCAAATCAAGTTGTTTTAAAGAAGAAAGTTGAGCAATCCAATCCATGTTTGACACTAAAACATTAGTATATCCAAGATCAAGTGTTTCCAAGCTAGAAAGTTTTCCAAGCTGAGAAGGAACTTCTCCATTTAGATCAGCAGCACCAGAGAAGCTGAGAAATCTTAACTTGCTGAGACTACCCAAAAAAGTTGGAATTTTGCTTCCATCATATGACATGCAACTGAGGTTTAAATTATTCAAATGTTTTAACTCAATTAGAGAATCACTTATATTACCTTTCAAAACCCAACATAATCCATGTAAAGTTGATGGAGAAAGATTGAGGCTGATCACATGATTTGAATCTTTGGCACAATTAACTCCAACCCATTTGCAGCAATCTCTTTTTTCTTCTTCACTTCCCCAAGAAGAAAGAAGATTTGATTCGTCTTGAAGATTTTGTTTAAACTTGATAAGCGCTTGTCTTTCAGATTCTATGCACTTTATTTTGGGATTTTCAGCTGCAGTACATGTTAATTTCAAGTAGGGTAAGACTGATAATACAAGGATGACAGTTTGGGGAGAGAATCTTATCATCTTTGCAAATTAAAGCAAAAAATTGATTAGTACTCATGACCACTTGTCCATCATATATATGATAGAGTATGGTGGGAAAAGTATTGCAAGATTAGTAGAAAACTAAAGAGAAGGTAGCAATTTTTATATTGTTAAAATTGACTGCTAATTTGTCTTTTCTTTTAAACATAATAGTTTTTCTTACTATTAAAAATAAATTAATTCTATTAAAAATTATTTT
>CM061028.1:67917318-68087318 GCA_030763125.1 Hippophae gyantsensis | reverse complement strand
ATCAATGACGTATGACGTCATGGGCGGCCGCACGTGAAAAATGGGTCAAAAACGCGTTAGTGTAGCGCGCTTCTTGGCTTCGCCAACGTGAGAACGATAACACCGTAGCATCTTTAGCATGAAACGATCATCCGCGCGTGATTTGAGGTCTTGTCAAGTGGCCAATTTGAAGCGTAGCAATGGCGCGCGCTACCTTTTTGACATTTTTGACCTTTTTCGACCCATTTTGTCCAATTTTTCCATGTTTGTTGACCTTTTTCCACTTATTTATTAATTTATTTGTGATGTATTGCTTCAAGTATTCTTCTTTGAGTTTTTAAATTGCGTTTTTAAGCCAAAATACCTGAAAAACAATAAAAATACCCGTGATTCCGAAAAAGACAAATTTATATAAATATATGATAAAACATATAAATATATATATTTTTAATCAATTAATGTGCATAAAATCATGGTTATTTTAGTGCTTTTTGAGCACTCATCATTAGACAAACTAAGTATGCGAGCATCATTGGTAGCTTACGTTACGCTACTGATTACACTAGACCAGACATAGCTTATGTTGTGGGACTACTATGTAGGTTTACCAGTAGACCTAGTGTAGAGCATTGGAATGCTATTGAAAGGGTTATGAGATACCTTAAGAGAACTATGTACCTTGGGTTACATTATAAAAAGTTTCCCGCTGTTTTAGAAGGATACATTGATGCAAATTGGAACACTTTATCAGAAGACTCCAAAGAAACTAGCGGCTATATATTTAACATAGCTGGTGGAGCCATTTCTTGGAAGTCTAAGAAACAGACAATATTGGCTCAATCTACAATGGAGTCTGAAATGATAGCACTAGCCACTGCTAGTGAAGAAGTAGGCTGGCTAAGAAGTCTGTTAGCTGAGATCCCTTTGTGGGAAAAACCGTTACCAACTGTCTTGATCCACAACGATAGTACCGCGGCTATTGCAAAGATTCAGAACCGTTACTACAATGGTAAGAGACGACAAATACGTCGTAAGCATAGTACTGTTAGAGAATTTCTCTCTACGGGAGCTGTAAGAGTGGATCATGTACGTTTTGATGAAAATTTGGCAGATCCTTTGACGAAAGGATTACCAAGAGAGAAGGTTTTCAAAACCTCAAAAGGAATGAGATTAATGCCCTTAGAATGAAGAGTCACTTATGATGGTAACCCAAGTTATAGACTGGAGATCCCAAGAAATAAGTTCAAAGGGTAATAACAAGTCATGAAGTGATATGAGATGTATCATGCTATTCCCATTCTATATTGTTAGAAACATGAAGTCCTGAAGCGATAGAAAAGGATGAGTTAATTGTTAAACTCTTAATGAGTTCTATACTCTATATGGAGTGGAGTACATAGCTATAGGAGTACTCTTGATAGACTCACCTATGTGAATGTGGAAGTGTGGCCACTTCCTATGAAAAAATTTTGGGGCAAAATTTACTAGAGCGTTCACTATACTGGGATACACGTGCATGGCCGTAAAGCACGGGCTTTTCAAACTACACCTTGGAAAGGTTGTGTGTGTGATGATTGTTAGAGATAGAGTTCAAAACTACGAGTTACTCTAGTATATTCTAAAGCATCAACACTATGCAAAGGTTCAAGTTGATAGACACCTTTTCGCTTATGCACAATCTTATAATTGATCGGTTGCTCGATGAAAATTATTTTTATATAAAATTCAAGTGGGGGATTGTTGGAAAAAGATGAAGTTTATAAAAAATGATTGTTGGAAAAGATGAAGTTAATAAAAAATTGTAAAGCCTTGTCTCACATTGCTTTTTTACATTATTTTAAAGAGGTATAAATAGTGAAGAGTTGGCTATTGGGATTGGTCCCCAAAGGGCACCCACTTTTGTGGAAGGGGAGAGGACCTAGGCAAATGTGATACCATACACGTGCTTGCGATGCCGCCGCCGCCGTCCGTCCGACTGACCGGCCGTGCCGTGCCGAGTCGAGTCGAGTCCGAGTGCGTGTGCGTGTGTGTGAGGTGGTATTTTATTTTGTTTTTGGAAAAATATTCTTTTTAAGGAAAACTTTTCCACTTACAAAATGTTTGTTATATATATATATTTTTTTTCAGAAAAATGACCGTTATTTTCTTTTGTCAAGAATATGACCATTAAATGGCCGTTTGTCTTCTTTATTCAGAAAAAGAGCCGTTGCTCGTATTTACTCACAAAAATGTTCGTTACTCGTCTTTAATCTGAAAATTGCCGTTACTCTTCATTACTCAGAATGGCCGTTACGCTCTTAATTCCCAGATATTACCATTTTATCATAATTGCCACACGGTTTCTAAAACCTATAAAAAGAGGGCTTCAACTCTCAATTTCTAGACAACAATCTGCAATCTCATCTCCCTACGAAAAACAATTCTCTCTACAATTTCTAAGTTTTTTTTTAGTTTTTTGAGCAACAAATTTTCATGTGTAGCATTGCAGTCTTCATCAGTGCAGTGAAGTTCTGAGACAGAGATTAAGATTTTGGGCTGTTTTATCCTCGGGACGACGAGGCTGTGTATGCTTGCACAAATTGGGTAGAGCCACGAAACGTCTTAAAGAGAACAACCTAGTCCACTACTCAACCCAAGCAGTTACTTTCAAGTTATCAGTAATATTGTTCCTACACTGTTATTATAAACTTGCATCAACATGTCTTTACTCTAATTTTCTCTTATGTTTCCAATAGCCACGATTTGATTGGATTGTTATAGCCTTTGACCAGTTAAGCTTTCAATTGTCTGCTTCCATATGCAACTCCAAAAGGTCCAAAAACATCATTTTCCCCTCTATTCAATCAGGTTTAAAGAAGTTTCTTTCTTCTCCATTCCCTCTTTTACCTGCTGTTAATTCTTGACTTTGGGTTCTTAAGCATGTTTATTCATGGACTTTTCTCTTCAAAAAAAGAAAGCCTACGAGTCTGTAGCCTCTGGTTAACTTGAGATCTCTTCCAAGTCTCTCCATAAAATCCTTTGCATACCACCCTTAACATGGTGGATGATCTTAATTCTTACATATTCAAGTTCTGCTGAAGTTTTAGTTTATTCTCATATTAATTTTATCTTATTTCTTTAACATTTACCCATATCCATCTAAAATTATCTTCCCTTCGACCTTGCATCATCATCTCATTGACGGTTTCTCAGCCTTGCCACTTCATCTATGCAATTCTCAAGGAATCAATTATCTATCAAGATCCTCTTTTATTTTGGGATTTATATAGCAGAAGACTTCTAGTAGACGTAAAATTGTTTTGCTCATTCTCATTATTTCCTATTTACCCTAGGAATATTTGTTGTAGTGTTAGTGTTTTTCCTGTTAAAGTTTCAATCGGAGAAAATGGTAAGGAGTTTCCAAGTTGTGATTTGGGGATGATCTTATTCCTTAACTTTTCCATGTTAGCTCCTAAACTGAACTGTTCTCATCTACTAAAACGTCACACCATGTGCAAAGGCCTCATTCGAGTAAGCTTCTGCATATTGGTTTCAACAATTTCTTAATGCTTTTGTTAGGAATATGCAAATAAGAGATTTTGACTATGCTTCGATTCTTTTGAATTTGCACGTCCCTTCTACTTTGTTTTCATTGCTTCTTGGTGTAGAGATCCATCTAGTAAAGAGGTCATTAACCAACCTTCTTTAAACCTATTACAGAGTTTAAATTAAGGCAAGAATATAACTCAGAATTCTTAAAAGAATTATTAGAAAAAATATCTAAATTAGACACTACAGATAAAGGAAAATTTGTACGAATGCTTGAAAGAGATCTAAATGAGATCTTTGAAAAAGAGGTAGATGAAATTTATCATTATCTGAGAGAATCTTATAAATATGATTCTGCAGAAATAAATAAATTGGAAAGACCAATTCCAATTTACAAAGCAAAGCCTTATTATTCTAGGCAATCTCCAGTTAATTTACAAATTGAAGAAGAGCTACCATGCAGAACAGTATATTCTGGTAGTACTATTCAAGAATGGAGTATAAGCGGACTATCTGAATATCAAATTATTTAGGTAATTAAAAATATGCTCATGTATGCAACTGCAATCAAGTTTCAAGAAAACCTAGATAAGCAAGAAGCATTAGCAATAATAGCTTGCTTTGTTGGACAATTACAAGGCTGATGAGATACCACTTAGGTCCCTAAGAATGTCATACGATTCTTATCTCAATTAAGCAAGAAGTAAATGAAAATGGTGATGTTCTCCAAATAGAAGACTCAATTAATACACTGGTCTACACAATATTGTTGCACTTTGTGGGAAGTACAACTTTGCAACAAGACAAAAGTCATGAACAACTTATAAGCTTAAGATGTCCTACCATGTCACATTTTAAATGGTATAAGGATGTTTTCTTCTCTAAAGTTTTCATAAGAGAAGACTCTAATAGCGACATCTGGAAAGAAAGATTCATTGTAAGGTTACCTACCCTATTTGCAGATAAAATTCGTGCAAGACTCCGAGCCAAACATAGTGGTTCCATACCATATGGTATGTATACATTTGGATAATTAGTCGTTGAAATAGTGGTAGAAGGATTAGCATTTTGTACTGATATGAAGCTCAAAAGACAAATGGACAAAGAAAGAGTCCAAAGCAAGTAAGCTTGAGGAGACTTATGCGAACAGTATGGGTATCAAAATATCCTTAAAGGATTATCTCAAAAGAAAGCCCATAAATCCCAAAAGGCTTATAAAAAACCTTGGTTTAAAGAATCAAGAGCTTATCCTTCTAAAAGAAAGAAAAAATCTAAAAGATTTAATTGGACTAAAAAGCCCAATAATGAAGCCTAGTTTGCTAAAAGTAAAAATAAAATACCCACTTGTTATAAGTGTGGAAAGCAGGGATACTATAGCCTAAATTGTAGAATTCAACAAAAAGTCAATGAATTAAATATTGATGAGAAACTTAAAAATCAGTTTCTATAAATACTCTTAACAGAGCAATCTTTTGAAGAAGAAGATAATGAAGAAGACTCTAGTAGATCCTCATTCTCCTTATCTCAAGAATATGAAACAAGTCTAAAATATTGTGAATGCGATTACTATAAAGCCATCATTAAAATGAATGGTTTAGATTTAAATGTCTTGACAAAAGAAGAAAATTTCATTCTAGATATTATAGACAAAATTCAAGATCCAGAAGAAAAAAGAAAAACCTTAGCAAAATATATAGAAGTTGCTAAAGAAGAAGTCCCTCAAAGAAAAAATAAAAAAGGGATTACAAGCTCAAATACAACATCATCAGAAACAATATTCCTTCAATGAAATTCTCAAAAGGGTTAGGAATACTCCTCCTGGAATTCAAGAACTAATAGTAAGTGATCTCAGAAAAGAGATTAATCAAACTAAAAAAGATCTTAAAGATCTAAAAACAAGAGTTCAGATCCTTGAAATACAATAGTGTGTCCAAACATCGCTCATCTCTTAAAATGAGATAGATAATAGAGAAGAAGACTTTAATGATCTCTTAGAAGAGGTCCCAACAATTCCTACTGAAAAGGGGAAAGAAGTTCTCATAGAAGGAGAAAATTCTAATTCAGAATTTGCTGATATGCATTTTGTCAACTCCTTAGACAGAGTCATAAATCACAAATGGTATTTAAAAGTGACCATTGTGATCAACAAAGAATATTCTTTTAGTGCAGAAGCCCTAATTGATTCAGGAGCTGATTTAAACTACATTAGTGAAGGCATTGTACCTACAAGGTATTTTACAAAAACCACTCAAATATTAAATACTGCTTATGGTGGAAGAATGCCTATACATTATAAGTTGTCCAATGCAGTTGTATGTAACAATGGAGTATGCCTAAAAACTACATTTTTACTAAGTAAAGAATTATTAAGATTGAAAATTCTAGGCACACCATTCATCAGCATGCTATATCCTTTCAAAACTACTACATAAGGGATCAAAACAAAAATTGATGGATATCTCATTATTTTCAAGTTCACAAAATAACCTCAAATACATGAAATAAATTGTCTCAAAGGTAAGATTACTGAAAAGGAAAAAATTATTTTTTCCTAAAAAGAAGAAATGAATTTTAAAACAATCAGTAGAAGATTTTCTCTAAAGAAATACAAGAGAAAATTTAATCTCTCAAAGAGAAATTTGAAAAAGAAATATGCGCTGAAATCCCTAATGCATTTTGGGAAAGAAAGAAACATGTGGTAGAATTGCCATATGAACCTAACTTTACAGAGGCCCAAATCAATACAAAGGCCAAGCCCATCCAAATGAATGAAAGACACTTACTCATATGTAAGCAGGAAATAGAAGACCTTGTAAAAAAGAAGTTAATGAGGCTCTTAGACTTCTAAGTCTAGCATCCGAATAATTTTATACATTTTTCTCTTTGTAAGTTCCGCTAATACTCTTTGTAATATATTCATATTAATAAATATCCTTCAGTTTATATATCTCTTTGATAACTTAACAAATCCTGGCAGTATTTGGTATCAGATCCAATCTAAGTTGGAAAAGATAGTAGAATTATAGTTTGTAATCTTAATAATCTTGTTATTAAAAGAGACTTCGAGGTACTAAGACTTCGACGAGAAACACAGAAGTAAGTCCCAAGAGAGGCAGTGGTAAGACACGTGAGACTTTGTCTGATCCTATTAAGGTATTCTCTAATCTTTTGCAATGGCAGGATTGGTAAGATCATTCTCTAGAAACTCTACTTCTTCATCCTCTAGCACTAGCTCTACTTCTACTTCAGTTAGATCTGCAAAAAACAAAGAAATAATAAATATAAAAAATATTGAACAACATTTAGCTAACTGGAATGTTCCTAAAGTAGGAACTTCACAAGTTTATAATAAGGGTAGTTTTCTTTTTAAATCTAATTATATAATAAAAATAGTAGAAGAAACATATCTTTTAGCTAAAGAGTCTTTAGATTATTATCTCAAGGTCTTATAGATCAATAAAGAGAAAGATATAATTATCTGCATGTTGGTTTAGTACAAATTGCAGTTAAACCTCTTATTAGAGAAGGACTTAATAATTCAATTCTTATTTATGTTAGAGATAAAGGCCACAATCAATTCTCTAATTCAATTCATCCTTAAGCTCAGGACTTATATATTTCAATTGTTTCCCTAATTTCTCTATGTGCATTAAAGATACAAATGTTTTAAGATGTTTAAAGGTAGATGTGCAAACACATGGTTTCGACGTGGAGGAAGGAACTAGTAATGTTTCTCTCATATATAGAGTATACTTCAAAGTCATGAACACTATCTACCCAGACATCAACTTAAAATCTCTCATCAGAGATAAAAGAGGAGAAACAACACTATTTCAAACAAATAGTAAAAAAACCAAATTACTACACCTAAAAGGTTAGCATGGAATAAAATTACCCTTCCAAAAAGATGGTTGATACAACAAGAACCTAAAAAGGTTAAAACCCCTCAAAATACTGAAGTCAATTAAGTAATAGAACATGGAGATGGTTTAGTAGAAATCATGTTTGACTCAACAAGAAAAGTAAGAATATCTGAGTCAATACCATCAACTACAAGCAACTCGTTCTCAAACATTTCAGAAAGATTCTCAAATGTTTCTATAAATTCCTCAAAAGAGACCAATTTTGAAGGAACTCAAAGGCTTCCTATGGGAATAAACTTACCATTTTATCAAAATAAAGGATCTAAAAGATCTAATATATTTGAAGAAAGACAACACTCTCTGATATGGGATATGAATCAAACACTAGGTTTCAGAGTGTTATGGTATTACAAAAACCACCATTTAATGAATCTCTAAAAGAGATGTTTTATGATCCAAAAAATTCTAAAAAAGAAAAATATTTTATTCTCTAAAAAAAGAACAACAAAAAATGTTCTATGAAAAGTATAAAGCATTCTTAAAGTATGTTGAAAAGAAGAATAGAGAAGGAGAATTAAATTTCTTCGATTTTATTATCAAATATTTTGAAAAGAATGGAATCATAATTCCTGAAGTTCATACCCTTGAAAAGGTTTATCAAACATATACCTTAGAATCTAGTGATAAGATAATGGCAACTCATCCTCTAGAAGCAAACATTAAGATATCAAAAAAGATGCAAGCAATTCCTTACAAAGGAAACTCAACAAAACCAGAGTTACAAGCCACAGACGATTCTGTGAATCAAGTTTTAGAACAAGGAGATTACACCAACTTATTTTTACAAACAGTTGGGAGTCAGTTAACAAGAATTGAAAAATTAGTTCAAAAGTAGATTGAAAGTTTTCCATCCACTTCTAAATCTAAAAAAGAAGTTAATAAGGCCCAATACTTCTCCTTGGTTCTGCCCAACATTCTATGTGGAGAATAGTACTGAAATTGAGAGAGGAGTTCCTCGACTCGTGATTAATTATAAGCCCCTAAACAAGGTACTTAGATGGATAAGATGTCCATTACCCAATAAAAAAGACTTACTTAGTCGATTAAACAAAGCTCTAGTATTCTCTAAATTCGATATGAAAAGTGGATACTGGCAAATACAAGTAGTAGAAAAGATCACTACAAAACAACATTTATTGTTCCATTTGGGCTTTACGAATGGAAGTTATGTCATTTGGGTTTAAGCATACCCCAAGTGAATACCAGAGAATTATGAATGATATTTTAAACCCTTATTTAGGATTTACTATTGTCTACATAGACGATGTTCTAGTCTACTCAAATACAATAGATCAACACTGGAAACACTTAGAAGTGTTTTTTAAAATTGTTAAATCCAATGAGCTTGTTGTATCATCTAAAAAGATGAAGTTATTTCAGACCCAAGTAAGGTTCTTGAGCCATAACATAGAACATGGACTTATAAGTCCTATTGAGAGATCAATAGTCTTTACAGAAAAGTTTCCGAATGAAATAAAAGACAAGAAACAATTGCAAAGATTCTTAGGGAGTCTTAATTATATCGAATATTTTTATAAAAATCTTGCGCAAGATGCCAACCCATTATTTTAAAGACTAAAAAAGAATCCTCTAGAATGGAATACAACTTGCACAACAATTGTCCAAAAGATCAAGCTTCGAGCTAAAGAGCTCCTATACCTAGCTTTATCGGATCCCAAAGCTCCAAAAATAGTGGAGATTGATGCTTCGGAGTTAGGCTATGGAGTCATTCTAAAGCAAAAAATGCCTATAAAAGTGGTCGTAATAAGATATACCTCAGGCACCTGGAAACCATCTCAGAAAAATTATTCTACAATAAAAAAAATATTAGCCAATGTTTTGAGCATTACTAAACTCCAAGACGACCTTCTAAATAAAAAGTTTTTACTTAGAGTTGATTGTAAAAGTGCTAAAAAAGTACTTCAGAAAGACGTCAAAAATCTAGCATCAAAACATATTTTTGCTAGGTGACAAGCCATCCTATCTATATTCAATTTTGATATCGAATATATTAAGGGAGAAGAGAACTCATTCCCATATTTTCTCACTAGGGAATACTTACAGGGTCATGAAGAAAACAAATTATCTTCAGGCACTAAAGAAAGAAAAAGGCTCCTCAAAAAGAGTACGAATGACATAAGATCACCCACAAATCTATCATCTCAGTTAAAGATGAAGATATGGCCAAATCACCTGAATATGTAGCTAATATATATCTTAAAGATAATTTACCAGCAAATACTATCCCTAAATCCAGGAAATATTTGAATTAATCTTAAACGAAACTAATTCGATTGATATAATTCATAATATGAGAAATTCTCATGAAATTTCTTATTCAACTTTTAAGATAAAAAATATTTTATCTAAATCATATTAGAATTCTAACTTATTCGTTAGTGAAAGATTTAAAAATAAACGGATGAATCGAGTCTCATATGCCTTTAATGATTATGCAGTTTTTAACATGGGATCATTATGCCTTTAATGATTTTCCTACTTGGTTCATAGACTGGTTCTCATTTTCCTGTATCTAATTGAGAAAAGAGTTTTATTTTTCTTCTATATCTAATGAAATATTTTTTAAATAAGGTTTTTATTGGTCTTCTATCTCACCATGTTTTTGCTTTTTATGTTGTTGTATAAAAGTTGGGTTTGAGATAGTTAAATTTTTTCTTACTTTAGAAACATAGATGGTATCTCCTACTAAGGTTGTGAAACTTATTTTGTCAGAATGTTGTGTGAAATGTTGATATAAGTTTAGGAAATTATTTCCTATTAACAAATCTACTCCTGTTTCTTGTTCATATATAGTAGGAATGTGAAAGTTTTCTCCTCCTATCATTATATCAGTATCTTTTAATACCTAATTGAGTTTTATTGTAGTATTATTAGCAATTCTTACAATTAAATCTTTTGGTGCTTGTTTCCAGTTGTCTTCTGGAAATACATATCTACTAGCTACACACATACTAGCTCCTGTATCTATATATGCATGTAAATGATAAGTGTTAAAACCTTTAAATTTTAGTTCTACTTTAATGTAAGTACTATTTGGGATTTATAATACTATACAAATCATTCATCTTCTGATGAAAAATATTCATAATTTGAGTGTTCATATTTGGAGTCAGTTATTTCTTCCTCATTTTCTTCCGATAGATAGATACTATAAGTATCATCTATATCAGATTCCTCGATTGGTTCTAATTTCATTTTGAAAGCTTCTAAGATTTTTTCTTTTTGTGAAAATTCCTTTTTAAATTCTTTTTTATGTTAAAGTCTGCTTGAACATTCATTAGCATAATATCCTTCCTCATTACAGATCCAACATCTGCATTTTTTCTTTCCTGAAGAGTAATAATTTCTTTTTTCAAAAGGTTTATAAGTCTTTCTTCTAAAATATCTTTTCTTGTAGTTTTCTCTATTGAATCTCTTTTTATATTTTTGGAAATTTTGTTTTCTGAATTTATATTTTTTAAATTTTTTAAATTTTTTATATTTATATTTTTGTTTATAAGATTTTATATTACATCCATATTTTCCTAGTATTCTAAAATCTCTTGTATGACACAAATTTTATCATTTCCTCTTATTTGTTTATATTCTTTTCTTTCTTGGCATTTAATAATGATCTAATCCTTAAGACTTCTTATTCTTCCTCTTAGAGTATCTGGTATAGTTTCTCTATTCCTTTGTTCCCAATTTTCTGTTAAGGTCTTATATAATGTTTCATGTAATTTTTGAAAAACTATTTCTTTATAGGTTGTCTGTATAGAGGGTAGTAATTTATGGTAATACATTTCATACTCACAAATAAAAGAATCTATGTAACACATGTTACAAATTTCCATACTTGTTAGATATCATTTAGCTTCATTGATTTCATTTTCACTCGATTCAGTGATAGTCTTTTCTTTATCTTCTCCAATAATTTTTTTGTATATTTCATTTATTACTGTAACCAAGTATTCTCTTCCTATGGAAGCATTTCCTTGCATTAATAAATGTTAATGATCTGTTAAGTTTGAAAATCAAACTTTTACATTTCTTGACATTTTATATGCTATAAACACTCTACAAGTTGAAGGATTTGTTTGGGTAGTTTGAGAAGTTTGTATGAGCACACTCATTCCACTAGCCCATTCATCTAAGGCTTTTTCACTATCTCTTATACAATCCAAATCTAGAAGTTCAGTTTTATAATTATCATGGAGTTTGAACTCTGGTGGAATATTACCTCTAGTTCCCAATGCAACCCTTCTTAAAGAATATGCTACTAGATAATGTATTGAAAATGAGTGATTTCCTTCTTTCATTAAATTTCCTCTTTTAAATTCATAAGCCAAACTTAATACTTGATTTAGATTTTTATCATGTATATTTATAGCAAACCTAGGATATACTGCAAAATTTAGCTTTTGGTATCCTAAATTACCATGGATCATTCCTAATAAGGCATCCTGACTATTTATTATTCTGTTATCTAATAATGCTATTTTTATTAGTATATCTATTCCTTCTCTAAAATGAGTTTTTATTAGTATTTGAATTTCTCCTAAATGGATATATCCAATTTTTTCTTTATCTTTATGAGGAATTTTTGATAGCTTGTTTAATATAGTTTCTTTATCAATTAATGGTATATTATATCTTCTTTTTGCATCTGTAATCTTAATACTCATTTCTTTATTACTTATACCATAATAGATTATATTTTTTCTAGGGAATAATTTTCTTAATAAAAATGATGGGTCTTTAAATCCATCTCCTTCTTTAAGATTTAACTTTGCTTTTTGAATTTCTTCAAATTTCTTTTTACTTATTAGCATTTCTTGTGAAAAACATTCTGAAATGTCTTCTGTTTCTATGTCTATTATTCTTTAGTTTAATATTTCTTTTTTCATTTTGAGAAATTTCTTTTTTAAAACCTTAGGGGTATTTTTGATAACTGTTAGATTCAACCTTCGTTATGTTTTCAGGGGTATTTTTGAATTTTTTGAAACCTTGGAGGTATTTCTGAAGATTTCTTAAACCTTGGGGGTATTTTTGATTTTTTCCCTATAATTTTAAGATAATTTTTTCCTTTGACAAACAAATTATTTTTTTGTCAATGATTGTTGATCCTTTAACTAAAGGCGTATCACTAAAGAATTTCAAGAATCATGTAGTAAAAATGGGAATTGATTCCATTTTGTAAAGTATATATACAGTTTATTATTACGACTCTTATATATTATGATATTTTATCATATTCTTATGCACCTTAATTTATTTGAGAAAATATATTTTGTATAGGACCAAAAATAAATATAGGATTTATTCATTAAGTTTTGTTGCCACATAAATTGTAATACTTGAGAAACTAAATACATTGTAATGCATGGAAGATAATACTCGCTCTTAGAGGACCTATCATTATGATTCATGTGTTTATTTCTTAAGAAAGATAATCGATGGGATTAAGTTGAACATTTGGACCAAGTGGGAGAATGTAATCGATCATTCGTTTAAACTCTCCAATTTTCATTTTCATTTTTCTTTAATGGATCATTTAGTGGTCCAAATATTTCTATCATTTAAGAGCTCATCAGTTATGGCTAAAGCTGGTAATGATGTCGATGACTTGATGGAAAGCACGACTATAAAGGGGGTGTTATGTTCCTTAAGCTCAATACATAATTTCAGTGCAATACATCATCTATTTGAGTGTTGTTCAGAGCTTAAAAGTTCCTAACATGTAGAACAAATCAGTTTTGATCGGTTTGAAATTTTAAGAAAAATTTCAATGACTAAAGATGAAATTATTATTTTACTTGTTTTTGATCCCTTTAATTTGTCTATTACGTATTTAGATCCATTAATTTATGCTTATAATTTGAATTAAATCAACATATTTTACAAAGAAGATTTTTCAAATCATTTATACATTAGTACATATATATGTAACATAGTTACATAAGTGTGTAAATGATTTAAAAAATCTATGTAACACGGTTACACTAGTGTGTAAATGATTTCAAAAATCGTCGTTACGAAATAGACTCAAATCAAATTACATTATCTTTTTTTTAATATTATATTAGTTTATTGTCATTATATTAATTAAAGTTTTGCAAAAATTACCTTCACTAATTCAAACCAATCAAACTAAACCGATTCAATGTATGAGTTATTGGCTTTGTTTTATTTTAACTTTTGAAGAGCCATTCCAGTATGAGTTGGTTTTGTTTTGAAATAACAAAAATCAATTAAAACCTAAACAATTAGTAAATATGATTTTCTTAATTTTAATAATTATTTTTATTAATTTATTTTTATTTTATCATTATTTGTTCTTCCTCGTTCAAAATTTCATTGTCCTAACATACTTGTTACTGTACAATAATAATTCATTTTATATATATTCAAAATAATATATGGGTGTTCCAAGCTTTACTCTTTTTTTTTTATAATTATGTGCTCCAATCCTTACGTAAACTCTAGAATTAAAAAAAACATTTATGATCTTATATACATCAACAAATTAAATAGCTTAAAGTTTATAGAATATAATTTATTTTAAAATAATAAATTTATTTGATATTATTTAAATAAAAATAAAAAATTTAAAAACTAATTCATACATCCAAACCAACTCAATTTTTTTAATTTAATTTGAATTGATTTTACACCATTAATTGGTTCAAATTTGTTTTCATTTTTAATTAAAAATCAAACCAATTTAATTTTACACACTTTTAATATTAATTTTCTCAACAAAAGAAAGTAAAATTATTTGTTTTATTAAATAAAAAATATAACAAATTAAACTGGTTAAATTAAAAAAAAATTAATGATTAGTGTGTAGAATAAGAATAGTACAAAAGCATCTTTCAGTTTCGGAATACTGTCGGATCTCTCGAGGATATTAGTTAGACTGTCCCAATCCAAACCTTTACCTTCTTTTGTCCTGCAGTGTTTCGTCTTGCACATGCACCCAATCCACCGACACATCGATCACTAGTGAAGTCATCGATTATTTACAGTTATATGCCCATACACGTCTATAGTCAATCTTTGAATAAGATATTTGGTATAAAGTACTACGCAGTATAAATAAAACTACCACATTATGCAGTACAACAATAACTCTTGAACTTCACATGAATCTCATACAATATTAATTTAATCTTGTGTTTTTTTTAATATAACATTAAACAATTTACACACTAAAATTTGAACTTTTGAACTCGGGTTTGTGCACCTCATAAATAAATTTTGTATCAGTGCGTTACAACTAGGGTTGACCCAAACCCTTATTTAAATTATATATAAATTTTTAATTTTTAAATATATTATATTTATTAATTTAAAATATAAATATTAAAACATTTAATATAAAAATACAAAATACTTTTTTCCTAGTTTTTATTTAAATATTTTGATTATTACTTTTTTATTAAAATATTTCACAATATATAATATTTCATATAATTTAACAAGTACAGCAAAAAATTTCTTACTAAATCAATTAACGGTAAAAACTAATATTTTTAAGATTAATTATATAGTTTATTTTATGTACATCACAAAAGAGTTTTCTTTTTAACAATTTACAAATATCCAAAAAAACTAAATACTTAATTTAAATTGTTAAATTTCTTAAAACGTGTATAAAATTTAAACTAACTCCCTTTAGAAAAAGTATTATCACGCATATGAGATAAAATAAAGTCTACTTTCATGTTAAAAAGGTTCTTCCACGTACACTGTAGTTAATAGATTTAAAAGATTTTTTTTATGTTTTTCAACAAAATAATAAATTTATTAAATTTAAATAGATAATATAACTTTTTTATATACATGATAATGATGATAAATACAAATTTTATTATAAACATATAATAATCGATCATTATGATTGAAATTATTGTGAGAAAGAAATTCCATATTTATTGACAAAGAGTTGTTGAAAATAAAAATAATAATGTAAAATTAATTAAGATAAAAGAGATCTCACATCACAATAATATGAATTCATGCATAAAGATAAACAAAATTTTATTATTTATCAAGTTTTAATTCATATGAGGTGATATGAACATGTTACCTAGAAATGTTTATTTTGTTCTAATAAATTAGATTAGACTTGATAATCCTACTCTATTGTATTTGTGTATTATGTTTGAGTCTTGTCGTGTTTTGTGTTCAAATGTTGATTGAGATAATTAAAAATTTAGAATTTATTTTTTCAAACAAATTATTTATAATAAAAAAAATAAAAACTTAAATTTATAAAGCAATTAGTGATAAAAAGTAATGCAATCTATCTTAGCTGTGCAATAACCATGCTTGTGTGATGCTTGTATGTTTTCTCAAGATTGTCATTCCTAAACTTCATCGGAAAATAATAAAAATAATTTTTATTATCAATGGATTACTTATATACAATTTCTAAATATGTTCATCAACAACGATTAAACGATATTACTTTTAATATAAATATGACTAATTAAGTTAAAATTAATTATTTAAATGATCAAAATTCATATTTATTTATTAGGATATATACAACATAAATCTAATAAATAAGGATAACATGACAATTGAACATGTTTATTTTAATCCATGTCATCAATTAACTATTATTTAGTTAATTAAAAGTATTAAAATATAAAATTAAATATTTGGTGGGAATTCAAATGCTTCTAGGATAAGTAAGGGCATTTTACTAAATATATAGTTAAATTTAATATATAAAGTTGTAACAATTAGATTAAATTGTAGTATACAGATAACAATGGAACTTCTACATGTGTTGTGGATGGCTTAGTAGTGCAAGAACATGAGTTTCACAATTACACAATTTGAAGATCAAATGAAGACATTAAATACATCTTATTATCCCTATTGATAGTAGTGTGGATGGCTTAGTAGTGTAGGAATATGATTTTTAGAATTACACAATTTGAAGATAAAATGAAGACATTAAATACACCTTATTCTCCCTATTGATGGTCGGTCAAGTTGAGCAATTTTGGATAAACATTCAAATACTCAATTGAAAGAAATTTGTGAAACAAAATTCGACTCAAAGTCATACAACTCAAGAAGGTAATTCTTGAATCAAAATTGTACTTAAAAAATATCACTATTCACATATAAGGGGTTCAAGTTAGAGAACTTGAAAAAAATTGATCAATTTGAAGATTGCAATGATTCCCACAAATCCCATTCATCATATTTGGGACATAAGATTTAAAAGTTTGAAAGTTTCAATAATTATTCACAAACTATAAAAGTAATTTAATCTTGTTTTACTTTGTTATTAAATTATAAACATTATAAAGATGTTATTATAAAAAATGTTGTTGCCCAATAACACAAGCTTTTATTATATAATTGAGATTCTAGGCAATCGTTTACGTGACCATTGCCTAGATTCGGGCTGACCCTAATTACAACGATGTGGGTTTAATCTTACACTATTGTTAACTTTTCAGTTTCAAGGACCAAAAATATAGATAATTTTTTCATTTTAATTTTTTTTCTTCACATGCATTCTACGTACAAAACTCCTTAAATTTAATAGAGTTTTAGTGTTAAAATTCAATAAATTAATTTCTATGAATCAAAATGCATCATTGTAGGTAGAATATTAACATAACATAGAACAATTTTTTTTCTTTTTTGATCAATCTTTTCAAACTAGAAAAAATTTATCCCAAGACTCAAACATTTGTACTATAAATACCAAAAATAACCTTAAAATATAATTTAATAAAATGAAATAACATTAGATTTGATAATATAGTCGATAGTCACCACCGATAGACTTCTAACAACCCGTCAAAATTCCACCAATCATCGTCGATAACTCGTTGAAATTCCTCCGATCTATCAAATATAACATGTATCTTTGTATGTAATATGTTACATCCATTGTATTTCCAACAATTCACTGGATATAACATGTCACATACACATATATCTTTGTATGTAACATCCTTCATAAAGACCCATTAGATGTAACATGTTACATGCAAAAGTATCTTTGTATGTAATATGTTACATCAATTGAAGCTTCAATGGGTCACTGGTGGTGGCAATGAGCACTAGTCGGTTGTGGTTGTTGAGTACCAGTCGATTCGTCAATGGTCACGGTAAGAGATGTGGTGAGTGTGACATCAATCTCATTTTATTGAATTTATGAAAGGATGATCTTTTGGTATTTCTATTATGCAATTTGGTATAAAACTATAAGTTTTGGGATGAGTTGTTACTAGTTAGGAAAAAATGATAAATTTATCGAAAATGAAGCTATTTAGGTCAAAAAATTTCAACAAAAGATCTATGGCATATTTCAATTAGGTCTGTTATTCAAATAATCATTTTTGAAGATGATTTGTTTTTGAAGAATACTTTTGGATAGATTGTGTGCAAGAAAATAGTCATTTTTGAAGAATAATTCTATTGTATTCTTCTCCAAAGTACAATTCAGATAATACTAGGCGAAAAAGGGCTAGCATTATGTGCCAAGAAATCTAAATTTTTACTTTATTATAGGCTTTATTTTAAACCTTTTATTTTCTAATAAGTTTAATTGATCTAAGATTAGGATAAACACAAGGGTTTTATTTCAAGGCATATATATTTATATAAGGGTCGAATATTAAAAATGACTACAGATTATTTTCATCAATGAAACTACTAAGAGGTTGTCATCTCTTGGTTCTTCTTAAAATGCTTTTAGAACTTATGAAGGCTTAGAAAACTTTATGGCATTCAAGAGCTTATCAAGACATGCGATACCTTGTGGCACTCCTATCCATCCCAGATTATTTGTGGGTTTTCAAGGCTAGTCCTTCAGAATTCAAATCATGGTTCTAAAATTAGATCATCAATTCTTTTTGTTTTCCTTTGTTTCTTTTTTTTTTGTGTCTTCATCGTTTCTTTCATTAGTGTTTTCATTCCTTTGTGTTTTGTTGTTTTCCTAGCCGTTATTTGTTTTCTTTGTTTTTTCTATTTAGGAAGTGTCCTTTTATTCTTGGAGTCCTTAGTATTTCCGTCTTTCTTTCCATTGTATTGAAGTTTAGAGTAAAAAAAGGAAAAAAAATTCTTGTAATGGTTGAGTCTTAAAATAAGAGAAATTTTAGTGGTTGAAATCAAGAAGAAGATAAGTTTTAATGGTTGAATCCAAGAAGGAGATAAATTTTAGCAATTGAATCTAAAAATGAGATTTTAGCGATTGAATCCTAAAAGGACTAAAATTTTAATGTTTGACCCTTACAAGGACCAAAATATTAGAGATCGAACCATATATTGGTGATTTACTTGATTTTTTGTCATAAAGATTTGTTCGGTTAGAATTCTATCTTGTACCTAATTTATTTTCATGAATATTTAATCTTGCTAGAATCCTATCTTGTGATTAATTTATTTTCATAAATATTTAATCTTGATAGAATCCTATCTTATGCTTAATATTTTCATAAAGATTTTATCTTTTCAAATTAAAACACTATATTCTAAGATTTAATGTAAGATTGAATCAAATATAAATTCTTTAAGAACTAAAAATCAATAAACAAAAAACACACGATGTAAAGTGGTTTAACCCCTATTCTATAGGCCTAATCCACTAGAAAATTCTATACTCATATCAAATATATGCAACAATGTTTGTATAGAGAAGAAGAACAAGAAAACGATTACAAAGATAAAACTTAACACTAAATTATAGGAAATACCCTCAAACATGTAACCAGTAATCCTCTCACAAATATAAGCAAAGAACATACAAGATATCACTCAGAGACGATCAATGAAATGAGGATAAAGAGAAACTACACTCAAGAACCAAAGGAGTTAGAGAAAATCCTAAAAGAGAAATGAAAAACATTGCCTCAATCAAAGCCCTAAAAAGATTATTTATATCCAACTGTGAAAAAATTAAATTACCCTCTAAGCTTCAAACAGGCTGCGTGGGAATGAGCTACGTCATAAAGTTCAAATAGCAACAAATGCAAGCCCAAGCACAAAATAAAGTCCAGATCCCAATATACAATTAAATCATTAATAATTATTATAATAATGTATCATGTCATATAAATCATAACTAAAAATAAATGAGCAAACATAATATATCATACAATATTTAAATGTCTCAATGATATTCTCAATGTGCTATATAGTTTCATAAAATTAATAATCTTCACTTGGATACTATATGCATGATATTGGATATGAATACAAGTATCATTTCTTATTTTAATGGTTAAAAGTGAGACACCTTAGTTTAAGTCGAAACAATGTTTATACTTAATTAGTTGTATTGGTTTAAAGAGAATATCAAAGAAATTATCCTCTGTAGAGACTTTGTCAAGTTTAATCAATACTTGTAAAACTATATTCCTAATGAAATGTAATTTTACATCTACATGTTTTGACCTAGAATGAAACATGTGATATTTTGATAAATATATGTCACATTGACTATCACAATAAATAGTATCAATAACATCAACAATAATAATACCCAATTGTCTTGTAAATCCTCTTAACCATAATCCTTCATTCATTGTCTCAGAACAGATAATAAATTTAGCCTTTATTGTTGACAATACCATCATAGATTGTAGGTTGGCTTTCTAAGAAACTGTATTCCCAAAAATAGTAAAGATGTAACTAGATAATTGATAACTATTTGAAAAGAACTCTAGTTCCATGATTTTATTGTACTTAATTGAAATGAATATATTTGATTATAGCATTTTATTTTATTATTTATACAAACCTCTTCATTGGAAATACGGGTATATTTTGTTATATTTCAAGTATATTTAGCTTCAAAAGAGATAAACATATCAACATACAAAAACACAACACTTGAAGCACTCAAATAGAACCTAAGAGCTAAAAAGACTAAAGCATGTAAGCCTTACATCAAGAACCAACCAATGTGTAAGGGGTACAAGGAAAAAATCAAGACAAGCATTTTATTCTGCAATGAAGAACTATGTGTGTCGTGGCACACACCTCTTAAGAAGATTTATTGGGCAAGTTGAACATATCATGATGCAATGTAGACAATATTGTGTTGTAGCATGAACAATAGTGTGCCTTGACGAGGCCTTCTCAAGTTAGATTGTGCGAGCATGTTCAAGTTTCATGTTACAGCAAGAAAAAATGTGTGTCGCGAGCGCTCAATGTTTATTTTTGACTTCAACCCATGTTCAATGATTTTTCTTATAAATATAACCTCAACATTATGTTATGAGAGCTTTTATATATAATAGAACATCATCCCTATAATAGAATAGTTCTTCAATTTTTATATTTTTTTACACAATATAGATTAGATTAGAACAAATCAATGGCAATATTTGGGAGTTTTCCCTTATAAAAAAATATTGCTATAAATTCAAGAACATTTTGAAGATCAAAATCACAATTTTGGATATAACACATCATCCATCCATTGTTGGTATTTAGATTTGATTTATAGTATTTTATTTTTAGATTAATCTTTTTATAATTTTTTAAATGAATGCTAATTTTAAATCACAGATCATGGATTTTAATCTAAACATATCTGGCTAATTGTTATAATGAAAATTTAGCTTAAATACCTTGTTTGTGTAGATTATTGAGGTGAACATTTTTATAGTTAAGTAAATAAAGATTATTTCTTGATTCAAAGTTTATTACAAGATTTATTTATTCTTCATAATAGATTGAAAATATGACAATTAGGTTTCAAACACATTATCTAGATCTAATTTGGATAGCTTACATAAGATTTTAAATTTATGACTTGATCCAGAGAACTAAGTTAAACAGTTTGCTATTTCCTTAGGCATCATGTATAATTTAATCAATCAGTTAAACATCCTGATCGTATGCCATTAATTGGTTTGATTAACAAAGAAAAATGATACCGATCGAAGGTATTTTTTATATTTAAAAGTGAAAATCAATAATATGAGTTTTTATTTTAATTAATTTAAATGTTTCTAAACAAGAATAGTTAACTCGCTAAACTTTCTATTAATTATTAATAATATATATCTTTTTTTATTTTGTTTAAGCCGAATCTATATTTAGTTATTGTAATTATTTGTTATTAGTTTAAGATTTTTAAAACAAAACGTTGTGATAAAATATTTAGGTTTTATTTTTTGTATTTGTTTAAGTTTTTAAGAAAATTAAAAAATTATCTAAAATCACTGCAATTACTTAAGAAATCGACATTAGGAGTATATTTATCGTTTATTATTAGTGATTCATGCACTTGCAAGATTTTTATAAATATAAAATTTATGCATCAATAATGACCTTCTTTTGTCGGTCACCTATAAAACCAATATTTAGTGTGCCTTTTAAATATCTAAGTATAACGGCTAACTAATAAGTTTTACTAAAGTTAGACATATACCTGCTAACCATGCTAACAACATATGTTATATTAGGTCTAGTATAGACCATAACATATATAAGTAAACTAATAACATTAGAATAAGGAATCATTTACTCTTATCCTTCTCAGTATGAGGACAATAAGATAGAGATAGATTAAATGAGCACCTAAAGGAACACCATACATAGAAAATCTTTTTAGAACTTTTCAATATATGAATGTTGAGACAAATACAAGCTAGTTTTAGTTCTAATAATATCTAAGCCCAAATCCTTTTGATTGATCCTAAATCTTTCATTTTAATTTCATTACAAATTTAAGATTTTAAAGATTTAATTTTAGATTTATTTATTTAAACAATAAGCATATCATCAACATATAAAAGAAGATAAACTTGACTTGAAACATTTTTGAGTTTAAAATAAACACAATTATCATATTCATATCTTTCAAAACCAATTTTAATTGTATCAAATTTAATATACCATTATCTTAGAGCCTGTTTAAGACCATAAAAAGATTTTTTAAGCAAACAAATAAGATTTTTTTTTCCTTTTAATTCAAAACCTTCATGTTGTTTCATATAAAATTTATCTTCTAAATCATCAAAAAAACAATTTTAACATCCATTTATTTAAAAAATGTGTCAAATTATTCAACTAAAATAATCTAGCTTTGAACCTTGTTGGTTCAACTTCCTTAGTACTCTTTTCTTTTAAAAAACCATCTACACCTAAACAATTTTGATTTCTTAGGCCTTTTAACTAAAACCTTAGTTTCATATTTAATAAATGAATTAAACTCATCTTTCATGCCAATAAACCAATTAAAAGAATCAGAATAATTCATAGCATCATCAAAGTTCTAGGTTCAAAATAATCTAGCTCATATGGAACAGACAAAGCATAAGAAATCAAATCATCGTAAGTAGGTTTAGAAGAAAATAAAGAATCAAAGTACTTTTTGAAGCAACAATGGATCTTTTGGATTTATCTCTAGCTTGAAGGTAATCAGTCAGATATAGGTCTAATTAATAGAAGTATTTGTAAGTTTTTTGAAATTAGAGTTGTAGTTTTTTATTAATATCGAGTGCTTGGCATAAGAAACCTGAGAATATTACCACATAGAGTTCTATTTAAGTTTGTGCGTGATCTTTACCTGCTTTTATTTAATATATTGTCTATTTATTCGATATTATTATCTTATTATGTCTTATGTGTTCAGGAGAACTACTAGAAAGACAAAAAGAGTCTTTAATAGTTCCATCATTATCACTGGTATCTATTCTATTAGTTATAATACTAGTGGAAAGAGGGATTTCTAGTACCTTCATCTCAATTAAAGCATCCTTAATTTTAAAAGGGGAAGAAATTGACTTTAAATCACATTAAAATTGGGATTCATTAAATACTAAATTTCTACTTGAAATACACATTTCAAGAGAGAGACTCCATAATCAAATTCTCTTAACACTTGAAGGATAACTACTAAAAATATACTTTAGAGATCAAGCTTGACGTTTATGTTGATTAGTATAACTATATATAATGCAACGAAAAATCCTAAGGTTATTATAGTCTACAAGTTTACTAGTCCAAAGTTCCTCAAGTGTCTTATGATCTACGGTAGTGGAAGGACATCTATTAATAAGGTAAGTAGCTATATTGATAGCCTCTAAACAAAACAATTAGTCGAGCCAAAAAGGAACAACATATACTCAACTCTCTCTGAAATGATCATATTTATCATCTCAGGTAGGCCATTTCGTTGAGTGTGCCTACAACAAACTATGTCTACTAATTCCTTGGTGCTTACAATAATTTACAAAGAGTTCATTACAGAACTCTAGGATATTGTTAGCTCTAAGTACTTTAACCTTACAACCCTTTTATTTCTCATCAAGAGCTTTCCAATGTCTAAAGGTATCAAAGGTCTCATCTTTTGCCTTTAAGGAGATAGTCCAAACTCTTTTAATATGGTCATCAATTAAGAACAAAAAGTACCTATTACAACCTAAGAACTGGATAGATTAGGTCCTCATAAGTTAGAGTGAATATAACCAAGTGTATGTATGGTAGTATGCTAACCTTTAGAAAACTTAACCCTAGTTTGTTCACCAAAGACACAACATTCACAAAACTTTAAGAGTTCTAAAGATTCACTATCTAAGACACCCTATTTAGATAGTTCACGTAGACCCTTTTCACTTATATGTCCTAACCTCCTAAGCCAAAGTATTGCACTATCTAAGATTGGGCTACACTAACCTTTCCACTAAGGCCTGAAGTAGAACATTGCAACAAATACAAATTATTAACTCTATCATCTTTAAAAGTAACCAGAGAGTCTTTCATAACTTTCATAATACCATCACTAATCATAATAGAGTAATTAGTGGCATTTAAAGTATCTAGTAAAATCAAATTTCTCTTAAGATTAAGAAAAAACCTATCACAATCCAAGACCCTAATAGTCCCATCTAACAAAGAAAGTTTAATTGAGCCAATACCATTTACCTGACACTCATGATCATCACTAAGATGAACTCTACCATTATCAACTTCTTTCAAATCACTAAACTAGTGCTAAAAGGGAGTCATGTGATAGAAACAACCAAAATATATGACCCAAGCTGTCTCTAACCTAATGGACTTCCAACCTAGTACTTCAGAACTTTCATACCCTTCTAAGATTACATTAGACTCACTATCAATACCTGATTTATACTTATCAAACCTTTTTACCTTTTCTAGGGGATACTCATTCCTATAATGACCTTCTTTCTTACAAAAATAGCACCAAACATGTTTATTAGCTTTTGACTTATACCTATTCTTATTTTTACCCCTACTTGAACCTTTTTCCCTCTTATAAGACCTACCCCTAATATAAAGCCTACCATTGACATTACTCTTATCCTTTAATTTAAAATATTTTGATCTCATATTAAAAACAACAAGATTAGTAGTCAAATTATCTCTCCCATAAATAATACTTCATTTAACATCTTTAGATTAATTATAAAGAGAATTTAATAAGATAATTGCTTGAGTCTCATCCTCAATTTTATGATCAATGTCATCAAGTTAAGTGATGAGTCTTTTGAAATCATCATGATTATGTTTAAGATCTTTTCCTATCCATTTTTAAAAAGTAAAAATAGTGTTTCAAATAACATTATTAGAGAGATATTTATCAAGATAAGTGGAATTAGTTTAGAAAATACCTTTTTAGAGGTAGTTTTCTTGGAAACTTCTCTAAGAATTTTATTAGAAAGATTTAACAAAATAAAAGCATAGGCTTTTTTCTCCATCTTTTTCATATCACCATCGTATGTCTTTTCATGCAAATCTTCTACATCAATAGTACCATGCACCTTTTATTGAACTAAAAGTGATTTCATTTTACATTTTCATAAAACATAGTCCCTTGTGCCATCAAAACCAAAAATCTTTTAAAGTTTTGATATAGTAAGTAAAATAATTAAACAAATTAAAAGGAAAAAACATAGATTAGAAAACCCCTTTTTTTTACCCAAGGAAACCAAAGAGACACATTCTTCAAAGGACTAAGAAAACCCTATGATTACTGAATCACTCAATAATACAACCCCAAAAAAACAAATGTAGGGACCTTGTAAGTTTGGTACACTTTAATAGCAAATCAAAGGCCAAACAACACAAATGTCTTTCTTGAATCCACTTTGTTATGATCTCATACTAACAACTCACTATAAAAGACTATATTATAAGATTCGATGCAAGATTGAATTAAAGATAAAAGCTTTGAGAATTGAAAATCAAGAAACAAAGGAACAAACAATGTAAAGTGGTTTAGTTCCTATACACAACCTAATCCACTAGAAATGGTTATATTCATATCCAATATATGAAACAATGTTTGTATAAAGAAGAAAAACAAGAAAACAATTATAGAGGTAAACCTAACACTAAATAAGAGGGAATAATCCTTAAACATATAACCAGTATTCCTCTTTCAAACATATACAAAGAACATACAAGAAATCATTTAGTGAAGATCATAGAAATGAAAATGAAGAGAAATGACGCTAGGGAACCAAAGGAAGCCCAATGGGAGAAATGGAATTTGTTGCCTCAATCAAAACCTAAAAAGGTTATTTATATCCAGTTATGAAATTTTGAAATTTCCCTTTAAGACTTTAAATAAACAGCCTTAGAAATGGACTAATCACATTGTCCAAATAGCAACAATTGCAAGCCCAAGCACAAGATGAAGTCTAAAGCCCAATACATAATTAAATCATTAATAACAATTATAATAATGTATTATGTCATATAAATCATATCTAAAAATAAATGAACAAATAAAATGTAGCATACAATATTTAAATGTCTCCAATATATTCTCAATGTGCTATATAGTGTCATAAAATTAACATATACTTATCTTATGTTTGATTTCTTTTCAAAAAGATTTTAATCTTTTTAAAATCCTATCTTTTTCTTGATATCTTTTCATAAAGATTTAACCTTTTTAGAACCAAATATAATTCTTTCCAATTATTTCCCAAGAGATTCATTTCTTTTGAACCTTATTCTCATTTATTTTAAAAAACTTCAAGGTTATAAATAAGAGGAAACCTTTAATCACTCCTTAAGACTAAGCAGTTTTTTTTATCAAATTGAGCTAAGGATTTATAGAAGAAAAGAGAGAAGAGACAAAGATGAATATAGTTTACAAAGGGTCTATCACTTGAAGTTCCTATTGTGTAGTGAATAGGGAGGAATCCACCTAGATATGAATATGCATATGCCAATGATACAACATGAAGACTTGTTTCATAGTAGATGTCATGTCAATGATAAGATATGTTGCATAATTATTGATGGTAGTAGTCATACTAATTTGTATAGTTCTATTATTGTGAAAAATTTAATTTGACAATTTTGTAATATCTAATGCCATATAAACTAATATGAAAGAATGATTGTGGGCAAGTTAAGATAAAAAAAATGCAACTGTTAGTTTCCTTTTCAATTTAGGGGTATAAATGTGAGGCTTTGTGTGATGTGGTCCTAATAGAAATAGGGAATATTCTTTTAGAGTGACCATGGAAACATGATAGGGAAGCAATTCATGATTACTACACCATTAGATACTTCTTTTTCCTTAATTATAAACAAATTACTCTTGTACCCCTAACCCAAAAAAGATGCATAAAGATTGAGTGACATTAAGTAAAAGAGTGAGTGTATTTAAAAAGGAAAGTAAGTGAGTTTAAAAGGGAGAGAGATTTAAAAAATGAGAGTGAATTAATATAAAAAGGAGTGATCTATAGAAAGAGAGTGAGTTAAGAGAATATATTGAGTTTCAAAAGGAATGTTTATGAAAATAAAAAAGTGAGAAAGAAAGTAAAAAGAGATGCTTATGAGGAGTGATAATGAAAAAAGTAAGAAAAAAGAGAGGAAGTCTCGACTAGTGAGCATAAAAAAGGAAAAAGATGCATGTTCTAGTACTAATGATTTTTTTTTCTTTATCTAGTGTCCCACAGATTGATTTAATCGAGCCAAAAATTCATATTATAAGTATCAAGTATCAAATTTATATTATACTAGGTAAAACATGTTTAAATAGGCCAACAAATAGCTTACCAAATCATCAGCATATATCATACTTTGTGATGTAGATAATTCCTAATGCTATAGTAAATATTTAAGGGTGAATCTTTTTGAGAAAATGAGAACTGGTGAGAATTAAGGTGCATCATCACATGATCAAATACATATTATCAATTGCGCCTATTATTCAAAGAATGATTTTTGAAAAATATTTATTTGCGAAGAACAATTCTAGAAAAATTTGAGGGCAAGAAAAGAATTATTTTTGAAAAATAATTCTTACAAGAGTGCTATCACTTAAATTGTCGTATATTTCTCATATGATATCTGATTGAGACAAATCAAATTGCATTAGAAATCTAACTCAATGCGCAATATTATTCACTATAATAAATTTTTTCCAATTCTAATAATTACTATGAAAAAGGGCTCGCAATCTGTGTCCAAAAATTTGGGAGTTTAGGCTTTATTTTCCAACGAGTTTAATTGTTTTAAGATAAGGATATTACTTGAGGTTTTATATGTGTATGTGTCTGTATATATATTAGGGCCAAATATAATGCAAAACAGACTACAAATTATTTTCATCAAAGAAATTTGATGCAGACCCTCTAGGTAAAGAACTCTAGGAACCCACGAACTCAAATAAATAGGAACAATCGATTTGCTAAAAATATGTTGAAGATGATTGGATTAGAATCCTAATGAAACAAAGTCCTTAAAACCCTAACCTTTGGTATGATCGGATTAGAACCTCAACCTTTGGTATGATCAAATTAGAACCCTAAGAAAAAAAAGTCCTTAAAACCCTAACCTTAAGATGCCACAAAGGATGATCACTCTCTTTCATAATTCAAATTCAAGCATTCAATCAAGAACACAAGAAGGCAAAGCGAAAGACTTTTTGAAATAAACTTTTTATTAATGATATATGGTCTTCCCAAGATTACATAGCTACTACGTTTTTATAACAACAAACCCTCGTAAAAACCCTAGACAAAAATTCAAGCCTAAAGAAAAATCCTAAGTTCAAATTCAAACCCTAAAGAAAAAAATCCTAGATGAAATGGGCCTAATTAGTGGTGAAATAAGCCTAATTAATCCTTAAAAATAAAAGACTAAATTTTTTTATGATAAATAAGACACAAGAATCCCACAAGTAATTAAAAAAAATTCCTTCATAAAGTAATCCTTGCACCAAACTTGATCTCAAATTCATCCGTAGTCATTAGATAGTTAATTCCTTGCAAAAGATCTTGAGAATATTTAGAAACATCAACTTGATTATCACCTCGATCTCCATTAAAATTATTAACATGTTTTCCTCTCTTAATTCTTCTTAGGATATTTTAGAACTTATCAAGGCTTAGAAAATATTATAGTGTTCAATAGCTTGTTAAAATTTGAGAAATCTTGTGCCACTCTTATCCATCCCAAGATTTGTATTCTAGCTTATTCGGCAACAATTGTACTCAATTTTTGTTGGGTTTTAAGACTACAAATTTTGAATTTTACATTGCTTTGTTCTTTGTGAGTTTTCAATATTAATCCTTCGAGGTTTGCATCATTAATAAGATTATCAATTTTCTCTGATGGGTCAAATCCTTGTGGTATTTTTTGCTTGGAGGCTATGATGATTACAATACAATGAAGAATGGAGATTATCATCATCGTTTTAATAACAAGAAGCATCACTATGATAGAGATTGTATTTCATGCCTTGTTTTTCAAACTTAATTAGACAAAAATAATTTTTAAACATTTTAGCATAATGACAATTTATTATCCCTTACCATTGTTTTAATAACAAGAAGCATTATTATAATAGAGATTGTATTTCATGCCTTATTTTTTGAACTTAATTGAACAAAAATAATTTTAATTTTTTAGCATAATGACAATTTATTATCCCTTTTTAGTTACTTATTTATTTATTTATTATAAAAGAGTTTTATAGACATTAAACTACAGGGAAAATGAAAGCAATAGTAAGTTACACTTGAAAAGAAAACATATTTAAGACCTTTTTTATTAAAAAAATAAGTTTTAAAGTATTATTTTTTAATAAATAAATAAAATTTTATAAGATGAAATTTAAAATTAGGTTTATGGTGTTAGAATAGATCCAAATATACTACTTAATTATTTAAATTATTTTAAATCTATCACTTAATTATCTAAATTATTTCAAATATATCACTGATATATGATGCCGTTAGACGAAGATCACAGAATGATATAAATAAAATGCATATAATAATTGGGTGTAGTATAAATAAAACGAAAAATAAATCTATAATAAAGATGAAAAAAATACAATAATTTGATCATATCTCTCTAAATTTACCCAATATTTAAATATGAATGTTTTTGTGTATTATTTCTTCTTATTATTTTTCTTCATAAAATAACTGTATATATTGTATTTGGTAGAATTAGAGATGTGCAAAAAATTCGATCATTCGATCTGATCCGTTGATTTTTCATCCAATCCGATGGTCGGATCGGATGGAAAAAAATGGAAATTTTTTCCATCCGTTAAGTACGGATCGAATAGCGGATTTCACTGCGATTCATCCGATCTGATCCAATCCGACCAAAATTAATTATATATATATATTTAATTAATATATATTTATTAAATTAAATATATATATATATATAATTAATATTTAAATCCGTATAATCCGATCGATATATTTAATATATTATTTAAAAATATATATATAATAATTAATAAACTTAATTATTATTGTAACCTAACCTAACCTTAGCCATATATCTGATTCTTAACCTAATCTATTTTCCCAGCTGTCTCCTTGCCTCCATGCCTCCATCTCTCTTTCTCCCTCCCTTCTTCCATTGCTACTTTCAGACTTGAAGGATTCTCTCGCTTCTACTTGCCAGGATTCTCTCGCTTCGCCATCGCTCCTCCTTATCTCGCTTCTCTACTCGCTTGCTCATCGCTGTCGCTTACCGCCATCGCTTTGCCGCTGCCTCGCCGCTCGCCGCCTCCTTCTCTCGCTTTCGCCGCCGCTTCCTCCTTCGCTTTCCGCTGCCGCTGCTGCTTCCTACTCGATGCCGCTGTTGTTTCCTGCTCACCGTTGTTGCTCCCTGCTCGCCGATGTTGCTCCCTGCTCGCCGCTGTTGCTCCCTGCAGCCGCTGCTGCTATTGATAGTTATTATTCAGATATAATATTCAAATGCTCTGTTTTGGCTGCTATTGATAGTTATTATTTTTGTTTCAAATGTATGTGTGAAAGCAATAAACTATCTAGAACATATTGTTCCTTGTGTAATATCTGGTTCTACTTTTGCTTTTCATTATTTATATTGTTCTTCTATGAAATATGGGAAATTGTATTACTTTGATTGTAAATCTGTTTCTTTACATTCTGGAAATCTATAAATTTGCTTCTTTATATTATGAAAATCTGTAAATATGTAAATCTGCTTCTTTACATTCTAGAAATCTGAAAATCTGGAAATCTGTTTCTTTACATTCTAGAAATCTGTAAATCTATAAATCTGCTTCTTTACATTCTGGAATCTGCAAATATGCTTCTATCTAAGCTATATATTTTTGGTTAGAGGGTTCACATTCTGATCATTTAATTTGATGAGGTCTGGAAAGTTTGTTCTGTTTACTATGTTATATCAGTATGAAGTTTGTTGCTAAAATTGAGATTGACATCAGTCTACTCTTGTTTATCTATAGGAGGAACATGATGATTTACTTGTCTAAGTGCAGATTTTTTAAGGTTTCTTTTAATTAAAATGATTTTATGTTATGATTTATGTAAAAATTTAATTTTTTAATTCAAAAATATAATTAATTAAGTTTATTGGTCGGATTGATCGGATTGATCGGAATATTTTATGGATCAGATTGATCGGATGTAAAAGTTGATCGGATCGGTTGCGGATTAGGATGTTTCAATCTGATCGAATGTTCAAATCGAATTAAATGAGCATAAACTTAGCGGTTTTGATCCGATGAACACCCCTAGGTAGAATCATCGGGGGATCTTTTGCTCGTTTTGAAGTTCATGACTAAATATGCATTAGAAAATGGTTTACCATGTAAAGGAGAAAGTCGCTTTTGCACTCAATGCTACGCAAAGGACACATTTTGTCATGTTTATAAGTTGAATTCACGTTTGAAATAATGGGTCAAAGTGACGTCATTGAAGAATATGAGTCTTTTTAGCCGGGAATCATACGTTTATAGCCTCGAGCAAATAAAAAGTAAATATTTAAAAAAAACTATTGGAACATTTATAGTAGGAAGATGGGACGATGGCCATCATTTTTTAAAATTTGTAAAAAAGTAAATAAATTTTTAAAATAACAATTTTATTTTTTAAATATTTGATTAAAGTCACTAATAAAAGTGGGTATAGCACATTATGAATTTATATTATCACATTTATTATTATTATTATTATTACTATTATTATATTTTAAAAGTATATTTAATTTATCATAATAGACTCATACATCCATTTATCATTATATTTTTGGTATTTAAAAAATTTACTTAATAGCAAACTTTTGTCCTTAATATATTAGAAAGGTTCATGTTCAAAACATTTTTAGTTTAAATATTTTTTTTATAATATTATATAGTAATAAAATTCATAAAAATATAATATATACATATATATAATAACTAGTTATATGCAAGTATATGTTGAAATAGAAAATTATTAATCTTTTAAATATATATATATATATATATATATATATATATATTCCTTGTGTTGAAAACATAATTATAAATACAAAAATATTTTTAACTTATAAAATTAAAAATTATACATTTGTTTTTAATATCATGAAAATAATAATAAGAAAATTCATAAATAGTAAAAAAAATGTTTCTTATAAGTTATAACTAACACTTTTCTATCGGGCACGATGTTAAAATTTATTGTTTTTATTATTACTTTAATGTTTTTTCGCAATACAAAACGCTATGATTTCACAATATACTTAAGCACTTGCTCATTTAGAATTCAAAAATAAATTAATATATAATATTATACAAGCAAAAGTTTATGAATAGAAATGAAAACAATGCAGGTTACATCATTCAAAACAACAATCCTACATGATAGAACAAAAGAAGACATATTTGATGCAAATGAAAATTAATAGTTACTATTGAAATTAGAAGATAACATCAATAACGAAAATCTCACATTGTATGAATTTATTTTGTATATTTTTATTAATAATGAATAGTTATCAAAATTGGAGAATAAATATCTTAGAATCATTTTTATTAGATGTTTACATTCATTAATTATATGTTTCATGATTTCTAAAAAACGTTATATATTTCATGCTTGTCATTAGTTATATTACAAGAAATTGCTTTTAATCATACAAAAACATAAGAAAATGAAAAAGTAGTGATATTACTATGACATTTAGGACTTAACATGACAATACAAACATTTGTTGGTTTTATATGAACAATTTTTGATAAAAATTATATTTTTATCAAAGAAAATTATATATAAAAAAAATTATAAAAATTATTGATATTTGACAATAAAAATATTCCAATAATATCCTATGATATTATTAATTTAATTAAAGAAAGTAGAACAAAATTTGATTTGTATAACAATAATCAAAACCTTCGTAGACTTGTCTCCTAATGATGATGAATAGAACAAGTGGGTGCCTTAGCAATTATGAAGTTGATCAAAAAGACCATTCTAATTCTTCGACTAGAATCCTATGCGTGAAGCACTAGAATGTTCTCCAACAACACTCTAAACCAATCGAAAAATAATTTCTTTTTCACAAAATTTTCTCAATTAAGTCAAGAAAAATTTTCTAATTTTCCTCTAAGTGGTCAACCACAATGAGAGTTAGTGGGATGATGAAATAGTCTCAAATTTGGTACAAGTTGATTAGGAATAGAACTTATGGAACCATTTGCCTTTTTTGTTGCTTAACAAGCAGTAACATATTCTACCTTCATTATAGAATCAACTATACAACCTTGCTTCACCTCCTCCAGGCTCCTCCACATTATGGCTTCTCCACAAAGGGTAAACATTGACCTATATGTTGATTTCCTAAAATCCTTATATGCTTGAAAGTCAAAATCTATGTATCCTACAGAAATCAAATCTCCACTAGAATAGACTAGCATATAATTCCTCATTTTCCTAAGATATTTAAGGAAGTATTTGACTACAACTCAATGATTCAATCATGGGTTGGATAGATATAGACTAACTATGCCAACGGTATAGCAGATATCAGATCTAGTACACAATATGACATACATCAGACTTCCAAATGCTAATACATATGGCACTCGCATCATATCCTCTATCTCTTGTGATGTTTTCAAACACTACTCTTTAGATAGGTTAATTAAATGTCTAATAGGTAAAGAACATTTCTTGAAATTTTGCATTGAGAACCTTGACAACACTTTATCTATATAAAATTCCTGAGATAGGATTAAGAGATTATTCTTATGATCACAAATGATATGTATGCCAAACCATAGCTTGTTTCTACTAAATCCTTCATTTGAAACTATTTAGCCGGTCATTGTTTTACTATGAACAATAAATCTACACTTTCCTAATAAGGAGAATATCATCCACTTAGAGCACTAATTATCATTCTTGATAAGTTTATAAACACAACGATCATCAAGGTTTCATAAAAAGCATAGGTTTTTACTGTTTCATCAAACTTGATGTTCCATGATCTTGAGGCTTTCTTGAGTCAATAAATGGATCTCCTAAGCTTCCAAACTCTTTGCTCTTGGTGTTTCATTATGAACACTTCTAGTTGGACCATATAGATGGTCTCCTCATGATAGCCATTAAGAATGTTGTCTTGATGTCTATTTTTCAAATCTCATAATCGAGAGCTACTACAATGGATAAGAGTATCTAAATGAATTTGGACATTACCATTAGCAAAAAAGTTTTCTTATAATCAACCTCTTCCTTTTGGGTAATATCTTATACCACTAATAGAGCTTTGAAAATCTTCACTTTTCTATCTAATCCTCTTTTCTTCTTATAAAGAAACTTGCACCTAATAGGTCTAACCTTATCGAGTTTGTCTTCAAGCTCACAGATAGAGTTGGAATACAATAATTTAATCTCAAGGTTTGTGATAATAATCCATTTATATTTGTTAATATCTTTCATTATTTGTTCATCAGACAATGAGTCATTAATATGATTATCATACATAATAAATTATGCCTAATCAATTCATAGTTTCCTAGTTTGGTCAAGTATCAATATTAACAAATGGTTTTTGTCTAATCTACCAAACTTCAATTCCTCGAGTACTACTTTGCTATAAGGCTTATTATTATTCATATAACTATCTTCAAGAAATATGACATTTTTTGACGCAAACACCTTTTATCTTAACTATTATAGAACATACATCCTTTTTGTTTATTTATAATATCTAACAAACATACATACTTCTTGCCTCGATTCTAACTTCTCAAACTTCTCTTTAAGAACATGTGTTGGACATCCCCAAATGCAGATGGGTTACAAATTAGGTTTCCATCCCATCCATAATTCTACGAGCACCTTAGGTATAGATTTATATGGAACCATATTCAATACATATACTGCTATTTATAGGGCATGTCCTTAGAACAAAATGGGAAACAATACATAGCTTAAAATTGACATTACCAACTCAAGAAAAAATTTATTTCTCCTTTCTACAACACTATTTTTTATGGTGTATCTAGTGGTGTGAGTTGTAAGACTATCCAATGCTTTAACAAGTGTTCATTGAACTTCATGTTATGGTATTCTCTGCCACAATTCGATTATAATGCCTGTAATGACTAGTTTATTTTCAACTTCAACGTGAAATTTTTAAAACATTTCAAAAGTTTTTTACTTTTACTACATTAGGTAAATGTAGTCATAACTTGAGTAATTATCTATGAACATGAAAAAATACTCATAACCACCTCTTTCTTGGACAGTTATCTATCCATGAACATTTTAGTATACAAGTTCGAGTGTTTTAGTGGCCCTAAGTCCTTTGTCTTATATATGGTATTTTGTTCATCTTGCTTTCTAGACAAGATTCACATACTGAGAGAGAACCAACACTTAGTTCTTTCAAAGTATCATCATTTACAAGTCGTTGAATCCAATTAAGGCTTCTATGATCATGCCTTAGATATAAAAGATATGTGTCGCCATCAGAAGAAAGTTTTTGTTTTTTAGGTTTAAGTAGTAAGTTAGACTTCAAATTTAGTAGATATAGGTTATTTTTCAAAAATGTCGTACAAAGAGGTGTTCTAATTTTGTACAAATTATTTGTACAAATTAAAAATATAAATAAAATATCTAGAAGGAATAAAATAAATAATATTCAATACTAAATATATATTATTTCTAAATTGAAGTTTAATTTCTCTCACTACTTTAACTAAGATGTAATCGCAATTTTCTACTCTAATGATGGAGTTTTGATTTGGTAGTTCGATTGGCGAACCAATTAACCAGAAATAAGAACATATATGGTTGGATGCCACCAAATCAACAATTTAGGTTGATGTGTTATATACATATACACATGATACAAGAATAAGTCAATCATGTTGCCTCTTTTGTTATCTTTCTTGAACTTGACTAGGAAGTGAGGACACTCCTTCTTCCAATGGCCATGTTCCCTATAATAAAAACACTTTTCATTTGGAGTATTATTTTTTCCATTTTTTATGTTCTTATTGTATCTCCTTCTTATTGAGAAAACTATATTTTCTCATTTTCCTTAACATTGACATCAATCTTTTTGGGTTTAAATTATGATAGGATGTTTTCACTTCCTAAAAAGTGTCAAGATTGTAATATCTCATGTGATGTCACTTTGTTTTCTTGCATTGATTCAATTGTATCGTGCATGCTAACTATCATATATCTACGTGATATGTCATTAGATCTAATCCAATGATCATTAATCATTTGTAGGCAATATTTAGTATTTTTGGTATTTAAGCTAGCAAGTAGCTTTAAGCAATTTTTTTGAATCTAATCCAATGATTATATGTTTTTTTGTAGATTATGAATCACATTTTTGAGGAAATCTACAAAGAACATTTTTTACTAACCAAAAAGGAGGTTCAAATTGGATTTTCATTTGTTAAAATTATCATCGAACAATTTCTTATTGGAAAAAATGATTAAAATTGGGTTTGTCATAATACTGAAACAATAAATAAAGATACTTTAATTTCCATGCATATCACACCTATTATTTCATACATAATAAATGATACATGAATGCATGGCATATAAATATATATATTAATATGATAGAAATTATTCAACTCATAAAAAACTTAAATGTTGACTTTGTGTCAATCATTAACTCTCTCAATTAGACGAAATTTTATAAATTAATAAAACTATCTAATATTCTCATATTAATAAAATTATTTATAACCGCTATGTTTTAATCCAAATAATTAATTACTTAATTATACTTTTGAGTATATCTCATTATTTTTAGTTTATTTCAATAATAGCTCCCTCTTACAAACTCCAACTGAATACTCTTCTTTGGGAGGATTGTCTATCAGTCACGAGACACCAATTGGTATTTCGCAAGTGCACACTTATAATAGATAAGCCTCCTTACTCCCACTTAATATTCTAAACAATTTAATTTAATTAGGAAAACATCACATTTATTATTAAAAAATTTAAACAATTTAAAATCTAATAACTTTCGATATCCTATGCATAAATAGTGTCATTGTTGTCACCTAGACAATATTACGCAATATGGCCTAGTACAGTTTGGGTGTATTTTGATATTTTTTTCCACTAGTAATTTACGATACAAATTATGATACAAAAATATTTTAAAAAAATCCATAATTTTTTGGAAAATTCAGAATAATGAAAAATTAATTCTTAAAAATACTTTATATCCTCGATTAGGGTTTTAAATAATTTTCTATTACAAGGAAAAAAAACAAAACATACAAATAATTATCATATATAATTCATTCTTAGAATGTTTAAACCATACAAAAATTACATCCAATGTAATTTTATTACTTATCTTAAATATGCAATTACACACATAATTAAATAAAAAATATCGTAAGTAGATTATGATATTAGTTGCTGATTTTTCTTGAAAAATATTTTGATAAAAATGAAATCTTTAAAAAGAAAATTACAAAAGCTTGTGTTATTGGGCAACAACATTTTTTATAATAACATCTTTATAATGTTTATAATTTAATAACAAAGTAAAACAAGATTAAATTACCTTTATAGTTTGTAAATAATTATTGAAACTTTCAAACTTTTAAATCTTATGTCCCAAAGATGATGAATGGGATTTGTGGGAATCATTGCAATCTTCAAATTGATCAATTTTTTTCAAGTTCTCTAACTTGAACCCCTTATATGTGAATAGTGATATTCTCTAAGTACAATTTTGATTCAAGAATTACCTTCTTGAATTGTATGACTTTGGGTCGAATTTTGTTTCACAAATTTCTTTCAATTGAGTATTTGAATTTTTATCCAAAATTGCTCAACTTGACCAACCATCAATAAGGAGAATAAGGTGTATTTAATGTCTTCATTTTATCTTCAAATTGTGTAATTCTAAAAATCATATTCCTACACTACTAAGCCATCCACACTACTATCAATAAGGATAATAAGATGTATTTAATGTCTTCATTTGATCTTCAAATTGTGTAATTGTGAAACTCATGTTCTTGCACTACTAAGCCATCCACAACACATGTAGAAGTTTCACTGTTATCTGTACACTACAATTTAATCTAATTGTTACAAATTTATATATTAAATTTAACTATATATTTAGTAAAATGCCCTTACTTATCCTAGAAGCATTTGAATTCCCACCAAATATTTAATTTTATATTTTAATATTTTTAATTAACTATATAATAGTTAATTGATGACATGGATTAAAATAAACATGTTCAATTGTCATGTTATCCTTATTTATTAGATTTATGTTGTATATATCCTAATAAATAAATATGAATTTTGATCATTTAAATAATTAATTTTAACTTAATTAGTCATATTTATATTGAAAGTAATATCGTTTAATCGTTGTTGATGAACATATTTAGAAACTGTATATAAGTAATCCATTGATAATAATCATTATGTGTAGCTCAATCCTCCATAGCCAATTCATAATACGACTGAGGTCTTTAAATCTATTTTACCTACTCTATTATATCTTTTCTTGAGTACATGCGATGCATATGAATAACTATATACAATAACATTATAGATTACGCATAGGTATTTAAGCTATGGATTGTTAAACAAAGAAATTGCTATCTAACATTTGAGATAGAGTGGATTACACATCTTGTGAGATAAGTTTTCAACTCACCATGAACTCCGAGATACCAAGATATAAGGCATCTCAGCCCACTAGTACGAGTATTGTTAAGTTAGTCAAATATTGAGGTCCCACAACAAGGAGCTAGAAAAGTAATCACTCGTGATTCAGATTATCTTCTACGTGGTAATCGAGTTAATATAGAAATATACATGGGTAAACTTATATTAACATTGTTTTTAATATATATGGTTTAATCATGTATAATAAACGATTACAAAGTATCTCTTACTAGATATCTCCATATTAGTTATCCTAGATAAGGGTCACTCAATTTTAAATGGACATAGATCATGCTAATGATTTAATTAAATATCACTTTATAAACTTTGACTAATTTTCATAAACTACGTACTTTGATTATGTCACTTAAAATCAATCTTTGTTTATATATGTTGATACGTTGAGTTTTAAGGAGACATGAATAATAAGAGATTTTATAATAATTTATTTAAAAATATAATAAAACATGTAAATAAATAAAATATAATTTTTATTTATTCTAATTATATGAACACCTTTGAATTTAAGACTATATCCTAACATATCTATCGTATAAGAATATACGTCACATCTCATGAAATAACCTCCCAACCCACTATAAATGTTGAGATATTAAGATAAAATGCATCTTAACCTACTTGTACGGGTATTTTCAAGTAAGTCAAATATCAAGATGTTACAAAAAAGAGTTAGTTAGATCACTCATGATTAAAATCATTTGCACATGTTCATTGAGTGACATATAAAAACATCTATAGATAAATGATTATTAACAATATTTCTAATATGTCTAATGTAGTCTTATATAATCAACTATTATATAAAATAACTCCAATTAGGTGTCTTTACATGAGTTACCCCGAACAAGTGTCACTCAATCTTCTTGTATATATGTTGATATAATGAGTTTTTAAGTAAACGAAAATAATTAAAAAATTTCAATGATTTATTTTAAAAATATGATAGCAAACGTTAATAAATAAAATGTTTTATTTATTTATTCTAATTTTAATAAAAATAATAATAATTACAAACTCATTTGCAAAAGATACCCTTTAGTAGCACCCTTGTTAAACAACAATGGTATTTTAATAGCACCCACATTAAACAAAATATATGTTGCTAGTATTCACATTTAATAAAAACTATAACAATGATCTAATTTTCAAAAATAACCTAATTCATAGAAGGATGTTTTTGACTTTACGAAGATATTTATTATTTTATACATTTTTTATTATTTTTTGCTTATTCAAAATGAAAACAACTCACACTATCTTAGAAATTTTCGTTCACCTCCACCATCATCTTCACTTTACATTGATATTATTTTATTCTTTTGTCGACCAACCATCCTTTACTGGTTACTGTTGAACAATCTAAAATTGTATTTTTTTTTACCAAATTTGTAGTTAAAATACCAAAAAATGAGCTAATGTATTCACAATCAAAGGTAAAAATGGTACTTCAAATGAGTTGGTAGTATTCTAATTATACTTTTGATAAAAAAATACACTTTTGAATTATTTTATAGTAAATATTAAATGGTGGTCAACGGGTAAAGAAATACGGCGGTTTTAAGAGTTAGATAAAGAGGATAGTGGAGATATACGTTGGTTGCTAGCAAAGGTGGTATGCATTTTTTTGTATTGAAAAGATAAAAAAAAAGCAAGAAATCATAAAATAATAAATAATTTAAGAATATGAAATTATTCTTCTATAAATTAAATTATTTTTTAAAAATTAGATCATTATTGTACCTTTTAATAAAATGGAATGATTAATATGGAGTAATAGTTTGAAAATATATATTAAAAAGAGTACTTCTTATTAGATAGGGATATTAATCTAAAAAATATTTAAGAGAAAACGAAATCTAACTAATTTAGTTGGTTTTGTAGCATAATTTATTAACAAATGTTATGTATGAAGTTATTATTGTATGACTAACACGAGAGTTATTTATTAGATATAAAATTGAGTATATAAGATAATAAATTAATTATATGATTACTTACTAGATAATAGAAAACCAATTAAATTATACTATATAAATTGATGTATACATCAAAATATAATAAAATCATTTTTTTTTTGTAATTTATTGGATGCATAAAAGGAATTGGTTGTAATTTTTTTTTTTTGCTAATAGCCTCATTTTGTTGTATACATATACATCATATAAAAAATACTATCAAATTATTGTATTTATTTCATTAATATCATTGAACTAATTTTTGTCTCATTTATACCACTAACTATTTTAATTGTTTCATTTATACTATTTCATTAATATTCGTCTAATAATATCAAAAACTCATATAATTAAGCGATAGAGTTGTAATTATTCTAAATATATCACTTAACTATCTATTTGAGTTGTTATAAATTTAACGCTTAATTATTTGACTTATGATGTCATACGAAGACAGATAAAATGGTAAAAATGGAACAATGTAATAATTGAATAGTATAAATAAGATAAAAGAAATTTTAAAATAAATATAATAATTAAATGATATTTGTATTGATTTATTTAATATCATATTATTAATTTACAAATGTTAAAAATAATGTTAATTGTATTCTTTCTCACCGTGATATATACCCATTGTCTTCTCTCTTTATGAGCCATTTATTCAAGGACCAGACTGTCTTTATTTTTATTTTATTTTTTTTATTCAGGTCCCATCTTGTAGTACATTTGGATGCAACCCATGCTATAACTTATTCCTTATTTATTACTATTTATTATTCTTCATTTCATAACACAATTCCTGCAAAATCATCTTGCTTTGGTAGAAACAATAAATTTTTTATTTTATTAATTTCTTGCCCAATAATTTTTTTTCATTATTAGAGATAATCATCAAACTTTTGATCATCATCATCATCTTCGTTCAGTGAGATTGATAAATAGAACAAGATCAAAGGAATTTTTAGTTTAATAAGTGAACTTTGCTATAAAAAAATTATTTATTTATTTATTATTATTTTTTTAATAAGGACTATTGGCCTGTGATATATTTTAAACTAACCCTGCTACCATTTTTTAGTTCAAATTTTGTGGTTAATTTTTGAAAAATAAAATAAAATAAAAATCTTAAAATTTATAACCATAAAAATATATAATATTTTTTTATAACTAACTTATATATTTTTTATTAAAAAATTTAATATATTATTTTATGTTAAATACTGTTGAAGTTAAAATATGATTATTTAAATTTATTTAATATTAATTATCGTCTAATTTAATCATGTCTAATATTATTAAGATGTTATTTTTATTATTATAATATTTTTAAGGTTTTTTAATTTTATAAATTGATAATTTAGAGTTAAGGATTCAAACATACATTCATTTTTCAGAAATTAAAAAAGTTAAAGGATTCAAACACACATTAATTTTTCAAAAATATTAAAAAATAATCAAAAATAATATCATATCAACTGAAAATTTTTAAGTACAAAATTTTGTTAAAAGTATTATCAATATATAGGTTTCCATAAATGGGCATATATACTACAATATATCGAAAATATATTTCCCATGATAGAATATTGTAAACACAAAGCATATCCCCAGTCCACTCACTACAACTTACACGTACATTCCAATAATACAAGTGACTGATGATCAGTAAAAATTGAAAGTACAAACAGATAATGTAAATATTATTGATACGATTATAAATCAAATTACAAAATTACTAAAAGAATATATAATTGTGTATCTTCCAATATTCTTTAAACAAAAACTTAACCTGAATTGAAAGTAAAAAAAATTGAAATTAAAATTGATTATAGAACTTTATATTACACAATATTTTTAAGGTAATTTATTTTTTTACTTATTATGAATATTTGAGAACGTTAAAAAATTATATCTCAAAATTATTACTATTCATGAGCAAGTCACACACACCTATGCATTTCCTCAAACTTGAATTGTATCAAATTAATCTCTATCACAAATAACTTAACCCTAGAATGTTGAGCTCAAACAGAATTAAGAGAATTTTTTCTTCTCTAGGTCATGATACTGCTTCTCACTCTTCAAATAGACTTCAGGAATAATATATCATTACGTGGATGTTGTTTTACATTCCAAACGACCCAAACGTTTAATAGGCATTGAAGTTTGTTCAACAACCATATTAATATAATAAATGCCATTCAAAACTTAACTCAACAACCATAAAATGTTTGGATTAATTGGTACTTTTATTACACAATTTAAATGACTTTGAACATTTAAATGCTAATTAAATGTTACAATTGAGCTACACTAAATTTTCGTTTATCCTAATATTATTTTGATCATATAAATATATAATTTTGAAGCTCTTAAAAAAGAGAATCCAAATCAATCGAGATTACTCACTTATATTAAGTGAATAATACTAAAGAAATACTACAAAATGACATATTAACATGGATATATTTACCAATTTTCTAACAATATTTCTCCACATAAATGAAAATTAACAAAGTTTTTGAAAAGAACAGCTTAAATCAAATTTGACATGAATATAGAGTTTAATGGTTTGAAATATGTATATGTATCACTCTTTGACCCTTCTATTGTGAAAATATATTTATCTTTGACTAGTAGATGTGATGTCTTTGAACTGTTATGACATATATGAAAGCAATGACATACTTCACACAAAATTCTTTCTTAATACAATTCAGTTCTCATCGTTATGTTCATTTTGGTCATAAACATATATATGATTCTACAAGATTTTCTAAATAATTAAGCCAACACAATTCCCTTTTGAAGCGACCCTATTTTTCTCTCACATAAGTTATATCTTATTTATAAGAGTAATATGCAAAAAGTAACCTACAATACTTCGATCGGTGTTCTCTTCGTAGGAATTATTAAAAGCCTTATCTTAAGCTGTATTCTACGGATATCATTGTTTTCATTATCATAATGGACTTGAGGGTAAACCCCTATAGTGATTTCACTAAGTCTTTACAATTGGGTTGTCTCTTTGAACTTAGATCTTGGGATCAACAGTCAGTTAGGTTGAGTCTCCTTTCTAAATCCTTTTTCTTTCATGAGCTTAAGTTCCATTCCTCTTGATAACATATCAAATAACTCTTGATTTAACCATTTGATTATTGGATTTTCTATGTTATCATTTGACTTTACTTAGTCTAAGCAATATTACTATTCTATCTATAAAATCAATTAAAAAAGTTTTAAAGAATGAGGACAATGTAGTAGCAAATTAATTCGATTCGAGTTAGAAATAAGTTTTAAAATTAAAGTCTTAACCGCTCAATTAATCTTACATATACTCAATCAATCGAACACATAGTTCGATTGATCAAAACCCTTATCGATTGGTCCAATACAATGATCAAAATATGTTCGATTGATTTTTTGTAATAAATAATTAATTCTGACCAAGTTAGATATTTAGGTAATTAATCGATCAATTTAATCAATTAAAAAATTAATTCATAACTTTTAAAACTGAGTAGATTGATTCTTGATCGATCATGTAGCCTAAATTTAAAATATTCTTATATGTCTAATATAAAATCTAATGTGTATAAGAACATAGATATACCTAATACGTGTTTTTTGGAGCTTTATAATTTATTTGACTTGAAATATTCTTGAAATATACATTTAAAAAACTAAAATTACAATTATATGTTTTATTCGTAAATATTGCTAACACTCACATAAACCTTACATGATGTAACTCAAGATCGAAATGTGCTACCAGTGCCATTATATCTAAAAGAGTCTTCAAAAAAAAATGGAGAGAAAGTCTCTTTATAATCGATACCTTCTTTTGTATAAAGTTTTGTGCGATAAGACAAGACCTGTACCTTTTCACATTGCCTTTCGAATCCTTCTTGGTCTTAAATATCCATATGTAACCGATGTGTTTCACATCTTTTTGCAATGGGACAAGATCTCATATGTCATTGTCCTTTATGGACTTAATCTTCTCATTTATGGTATCAATTCACTTCTGAGAGTTAAAACTTTTCATGGCTTGATGAAAGTTGAACGAATCTTTTTCCATCACTCCAATATCAACCTTATGTTCTTAGAGAAATAAAATGCAGTCATCTGGCACTATACTTCTCTTTTCTTTAGTTGATCTCTTCAATGACATGAGTTCTTGAGGTGGTAGAGTTTCTTCTTTTAGAACAATTTATTAAATGTAAGGTTCTTTGAGATTTTCTTAATTTTTTGTGTCTTGATCATAGTTAGGAATGAGATCCTGAACAAAGTTAATAGAACTTATAGGATATCAACATATTTCTCTTCAAAGACAAAGTCTATAATTGTATCTCCACCTACAAACTTGACATCCTTAAAGAATCAGATATTTTTTGGCTTGAAAATTGACTTAGATGTGTGATCATAAATATTTTACCCCTGGATCTTTCAAAGCATCCAATAAAATAACAATTCATCGTTCTTAAGTCTAGTTTCTTTTCATTAGGCCTATAAAACTTTACCTCAGGTGGACATCCCCAAATGTGCAAGTATTTTAAACTAGGTTTCTTCTTCATCCAAAGGCTTGTAAGGCCTTATGCTTTTTGGGCTATAATAAATAAATTGTTTATGAGCTTCAAATAGGAATTACAAAACACTAATTGCAACAAAAAAAATCATAATTGTACCAAAAAAAACATATATAGCGAGTCGACTATTGTCGCTTCTGTCATTTTTTTTAAAATAAAACAATTCCCAATGTAATTCTAAATATGAATAGTATGGAAATAACTTTCTCAAGGTATCTTTAATGGCATAAATTTTTTCATATGAATCATCATTATCAAATCTAAGATAAAATAATCAAATCATAAATCATTCTTGGATACTACTCCATGATTTTGGAAAGTAACAACAATTGTTCTCAAATCTAATAATAATAAAACCAAAATCATTAAATTTAAAAACACTTAAATTATCAAAAATAAATTTGATTCTCAATTATTCATGAAGAGGCTTTGATAGTACTTGTTAGAACCTTACCACATGAGATTAGAATGTAACATGTGATATAAAAATCATAACCACTATATATAGATAACAAATGTATCTTTTAACTCATCACTAAAATAAAAATTAGTCTTAGATATCTACACATTAAAGCCAATAACTTATTGGATACGTTAAGGTCCAAATTATTAAAATTGTGATAATTGATGGCCTTTTTTAGTGGTAAAGCCACTTACTTGGTTTAGTGTTATATTTTACTAATGGATGAAGTAGGAAACATGGAAGACATTTAATTAAGGATGCTATTAGAGCACTAATTTCTTATGCATTTAATGTAGAGCATTAATTTCTTGTGCATTCAATATGGAGCACTAATTTCTTGTCCATTCAAAGTGGAGATGAACATGGAGTCTTTGCTACCACAAGTTCTTCAAGGATGTTACCTATAAATAATTTGTTTCATTTGTGCAAAATATAAGGGCAAATGAATTAGAGAGCATCCATAAAAAAGATAGTAAAAGTCTTTGTGAGAGTTATCTTGTGAGAGTTATCTTGTGAGTTACTACTTAGAAAGGAAAATTTTGTTCCTTCTTTGTAAGTAATATTTTCTCTATTTTGTGAGAGAGTTATTTCTCTTATTACAATAGAGATTAGAATTGTTATCTCATTGTAACTAGAGAGAAGATGTTGTAATCCTTATTTTACAATAGTGAAATCCTCCTACACTTGCTAGTAGTTTTTTACCCCAATTTGTTCGGGGGTTTTTTCATGTAAAATATTTGTGTCCATTTTATTTTCATTATTCTCAATTTCACTTTAGTTATGTTTTAGCTTCAACCCGATAATTTTTCCTAATAGTGGTATCAGAGCAATTGATTGAGGGGTGTGAAGTAGATCATTGTGAACGAGATGTCGACTTCGACAAAGTTTGATGTAGAGAAGTTTAATGGGAGTAATTTCTCGTTGTGAAAAATGAAAATTAAGGTAATCTTAAGGAAAGACAATTGTTTGGCAGCAATTGGAGAAAGGTCTGTAGAGATCACTAATGATAGCAAGTGGAACGAGATGGATGGCAATGCAATTACCGATCTACACTTAGCACTAGCTGATGGAGTGTTATCTAGTGTGGCAGAAAAGAAGACTGTAAAGGAGATTTGGGATACTCTAACAAGACTGTACAAAGCCAAGTCACTACACAATAAGATCTTCTTAAAGATGAAATTGTACACTCTTCGAAGGATGGAATCCACATCGGTGACCGACCACATCAACATTTCGAATACTCTATTTTCATAACTTACATCAATGGGTTACACAATAGAGACATCTGAACGTGCGAAGCTTCTATTACAAAGTCTACCTGACTCGTATGATCAACTCATCATCAACTTGACGAACAACATCCTCACAAACTATCTAGTCTTCGACGAAATTACTGTCGCTATTTTGGAAGAAGAAACCAGGCGTAAAAATAAGGAAGATAGACAGGTAGGTTTGCAACAAGTGGAAGCTTTGACGATGACCAGAGGAAGATCAACGAAACGTGGCCCCAATGGGAGTTAGAATCATGGTAGATCGAAATCAAGAAGTAAGAAGAATTTCAAGTGCTACAACTATGGTAAGAAAGGGCATGTCAAGAAGGATTATTGGTTCAAAAAGAAGAGTGGAGTCCCTGAGTCATCAAATGCTCAAGGGAATGTGGCGAGTGCCTTAGATGATGGTGAAGTTCTATACATCGAGGCAACAACGACAGTTGGAGGCAGAAAGCAGTTCGTTGATATCTGGTTATTAGACTCAGGAGCAACATGGCACATGACATCTCAGAGAGAATGATTTAACAAATATGAACCAATCTTAGGAGGTTCTGTACACATGGGTGATGATCATGCTTTAGAGATCGCTGGTATTGGTACTCTCAAGATAAAGATGTTTGATGGTACAATTCACACTATTCAAGAGGTAAGACACGTGAAAGGCCTGAGGAAGAATCTATTATCTTTGGGTCAAATGGATAGTCTTGGATGCAAGACTCATATTGAAAATGGGTTCATGAAAATTGTCAAAGGTGCACTTGTGGTTATGAAGGCAGAAAAGATCGAGATTAATCTATTCATGCTAAAAGGAGAAACACTGGAGGAAGCTGATGTATGTGTTGCATCAATCAACAAGGGAGAAGAGTCGATGAAGATGTGGCATATCAAACTAGGTCACATGTCAGAACGAGGTTTGAAGATTCTTTTGTACATAAAGCTACTTCCAGGGCTCAAATCGGTAAATCTACCTTTTTGTGAGCATTGTGTTACAAGTAAAAAGCATAGATTGAAGTTTAACAGATCTGATGCCAAGAGTAAATTTATTCTAGACTTGATTCATTCTGATGTATGAGAATCACCAAAAATGTCCCTAGGAGGAGTAAAGTATTTTGTGTCTTTTATTGATGATTATTCTAAGAGATGTTGGGTGTATCCAATCAAGAAGAAGTCATATGTATTTCCAATATTCAAAGACTTCAAAGCATGAGTGGAACTTGAATCTAGGAAAAAGATCAAGTGCTTGAGAACAGATAATGGAAGAGAGTACACAGACGATGAGTTTTTTTGTTTTTTGTAAGTAGGAAGGTATTAAACGACAGTTCACATTCATATACACGCCTCAACAAAATGGAGTGGTAGAGCGGATGAATAGAACTCTTACAGAAAGGATGAGAGCTATGCTAAGGACTGCAAGTCAATCCAACTCTTTTTGGGTAGAAGCAGCCAAAACCGCTTGTTATGTGATAAATTGGTCGCCATCAATAGCAATTGATTTAAAGACACTGATGGAGATGTGGACTGGTAAGCCAACAGACTACTCTACTTTACATTCTTTTGGATGTCCTGCGTATGTGATGTATAATGCCCAAGAAAGAACAAAGTTGAATCCGAAATCTATGAGGTGTATATTCTTGGGGTATGTTGACGGAGTGAAAGGGTATCACCTGTGGGATCCCACTACCCGCAAGGTTATTATCAGTAGAGATGTGATCTTTGTAAAAGATCAACTACTACAAACAGATGGACACGATAACACATCGAAAGAGGTTTCAAAGACTACAACAATATAGGTGGAAAATAATCCAGTACAAGAAACTCAAGTTTCTACTAAAGCAACACCAGAGCACGAGGTACAAGAACCAGTTGAGTCTGAGTCTTCAGAAGTTTGTTGGTCAACTCTTGAGAGAAGGCTGCCATCTTGGCATTCAGAGTATGTTGTGGAGAGCAATGTTGCATACTGTCTTTTAATGAAGGACGGGGAGCCCTCAACTTTCCAAGAAGCTACAAGTAGCTCAAATGTGTCTTTATGGATGGCAGTAATGCAGGAAGAAATTGAAGCTCTACACAAGAAGAAGACTTGGGAACTGGTACCATTGCCACATGGGAGAAAATCCATAGGTAACAAATGGGTCTACAAGATCAAACGCGATAGCAATGATTAAGTGGAATGGTTTCGTGCAAGATTGGTGGTAAAAGGATTCGCTCAAAAAAAGGTATTAATTTCAACGAGATATTTTCCTCGATAGTTCGACTTACAACAATCAGAATAGTCCTAGCTATGTGTGCTATGTTTGATTTACATCTGGAGCAATTGGATGTAAAAACTGCATTTCTTCATGGAGAACTTGAAGAAGAAATCTATATGCTCCAACAATAAGGTTTTGCTGAAACAAGAAAGGAGAACTTGGTTTGCAGGTTGAACAAATCTCTATACGATCTCAAACAGGCACCGAGGTGTTGGTACAAGAGATTTGATTCCTTCATTATTAGCCTTGGATACAACAGACTCAGTTCAGACCATTGTACGTACTTCAAAAGGTTTGATGGTGATAATAGTTTTATTATCTTGTTGTTGTATATGGATGACATATTGGCAGTAGGCCCCAATAGAGATCATATCCAAGAATTGAAGGCACAGTTTGCTAGGGATTTTGATATGAAGGACTTAGGACCAGCAAACAAGATTCTAGGGATGCAGATTCATTGAGATAGAAATAATAGGAAGATTTGGCTTTCTCAGAAGAACTATTTCAACAAGATCTTGCGATGCTTCAACATGCAAGATAGTAAGCCAATTTCTATCCTACTTCCTATTAATTTCAAGTTATCCTCAAGTATGTGTCCTAGCAATGAAGCCGAGAGGAGAGAGATGTCTCGAGTACCGTATGCATAAGCAGTGGGAAGTTTAATGTTTGCCATGATATGTACAAGACCATACATTGCATAAGTAGTGAGAGTAGTTAGTCAGTTTATGGCAAATCTTGGAGGAGAGCATTGGAATACTGTGAAAAGGGTTCTGAGATACATCAGAGGAACCTCAAATGTTGCATTATGTTATGGAGGATAAGATTTTATTGTCAGAGGCTATGTTGATTCAGATTTTGCAAGGGGTCTCAATAAAAGCAAGTCTACTACAGGTTATGTGTTTACACTTGTAGAAGGAGCTGTAAGCTGGGTATCTAAACTGCAATCAATTGTAGCTCTATCTACAACGGAAGTAGAATACATGGCGCCTACACAAGCTTGCAAGGAAGCAGTTTGGATACAGAGATTATTGGAGGAGCTCGGGCACAAGCAGGAGAAGATTGTTTTGTTTTGTGACAGTTAGAGTGCTTTGCACATTGCAAGGAATCCAGCTTTTCATTCACGGACAAAGCACAAAAGGGTTCAGTATCACTTTGTTCGAGAAGTAGTGGAAGAAGGTAGTGTGGATATGCAGAAGATTCATACCGACGAGAACCTAACATATGTTATGACCAAGCCAATCAACACTGACAAGTTTAAATGGTTTAGATCCTCATATGGTCTAGCGGAAACATAAGCAAGCATGGATTTGGCAAGTGAGGAAGGATGGAAGGATTATGTAAGTGACTTTAAGTAGGAGAATGTGATAATTGATGGCCTTGTTTAGTGGTAAAGCCACTTACTTGGTTTAATGTTATATTTTGCTAATGGATGAAGTAGGAAACATGGAAGACATTTAATTAAGGATGCTATTGGAGTACTAATTTCTTATGCATTCAATATGGAGCATTAATATCTTGTGCATTCAATGTGGAGCACTAATTTCTTGTCCATTCAAAGTGGAGATGAACATAGAGTCTTTGCTACCACAAGTTCTTCAAGGATATTGCCTATAAATAGTTTGTTTCATTTGTGCAAAATATAAGGGCAAATGAATTAGAGAACATTTATAAGAAAGATAGTAAAAGTCTTCGTGAGAGTTATTACTTAGAAAGGAAAATTTTGTTCCTTCTTTGTAAGTAATATTTTCCCTATTTTGTGAGAGAGTTATTTCTCTTATTACAATAGAGATTAAAATTGTTATCTCATTGTAACTAGAGAGAAGATGTTGTAATCCCTATTTTACAATAGTGAAATCCTCCTACACTTATCTGTAGTTTTTTACCCCAATTTATTCGGGAGTTTTTTCACGTAAAATATTTGTGTCAATTTTATTTTCATTATTCTCAATTTCACTTTAGTTGTGTTTTAGTTTCAATCCGATAATTTTTTCTAATAAGGTCCAAATTATAAAAACCTTATCACGTTATTTTTAAATGTATTTAATCTTATATAACAATTTATAACACGATTATTCATATATAAATCCAATATGGAGTAACTATGGATGCAAAAAGTTATACTATTCAAATTCTTTACCTAGCACATACTACGAAAATGCTATAATTACTAAGTTTACATACGCCATACATTAATTAACGACCATACAATAATTAACGTGGTGAGTTTTTAAGAATAGATGCTGTAATGATAATTAGGGTCACTATGCTCCACTAAAATGGGTGGTTAAGATCTACATCGTATTATATTTTAAATCATGATTTGTGCTTATGTTATTGATTAAATTAATTAGATAATTAAAGAATCCAATTATTATTAATAAAGCTAGATGTTACAGACATGTTGCTCATATATATATATATATATATATATATATATATATATATATATATATATATATATATATTCACAAATAAAAAATCTTTGGTAACAATAAAATCAACGAGTGAACCAAAACAATGTGAAATGGAAGTTTCTTAGCCACAGATACACCATTAAATAACTTTCCATGCAAGGTAGCTAGTTCAATCTTAACACTAAAATTAATGCAGATATTGGATTGGAAGAGCCCTTTATTTGTACACTTGATTATTTCGCATCCCAATGATATTTGGACGTGTGGATAATGTTGAGTGGGGGTGTTTGACATTTTCCAAAAAAATAAACCATGTATACATTTTGTTTGTTTTTAAGGTCTTGTAATTAGGATCATTGAAAGTTATTTTGGCATCTATTAACTTTTAATGTTAATTCATTATGCATAGCATAAGGTTTTTTTTATGCATACTATTTTATTTTTAACCACCCCTCAATATTAAATATATATTTATTTTTTGACTTTTGTAGCACATTGTACTCACTTTTAATTTAAAATATAATTTGATAGATAATTTTTTAAAATACATAATTTATTCTTTAATTTTAAATTTTAATGATTAAGTATTAAATTCTTTTTCTATGAAAAGTTTAGAGATTAAATTCTATTAAATTAAACTAGAATTATCAAAATTTTAAAAGATTTAAGACTAAATTATACATTTTAAAAAATTAAAGACTAAATTTCAATTTGAGGTAGATATTAAGCAACAATAGAATATAAAAATCTTGTTTTAATAATGTGAAAAAGATATGTTTAAAGTATATTTATAAATGCATTAAACTTATGTTTATTGTTTTATAATATGATGAACAATTTTTTTTAAATGAGATTAAAATGAAAGATATAATTTTTTAATTTAGTAAAATAATAATATTTAAATTTTTTCATATATAGTTAAATTTTTACAAATTATCGATAATAGTTATAAAATTAGGGTTCAAATTATATATGAAAACCCAAATTTCACAAATTTTAAGTTTATTTAATTAGATATTTACTATAAATTGATGAGCATTATTTGAATTTTATATATGAGATCATAAATTTCAAACCTTCAAGCAAAACTATGTTACAACTTATGGATTTTAGACTTAAATGATTAGATTAATTATCAGCAAATGAATAATTTTTTTTTGGTATTTAGACAAATGAAAAAAAAGTTGATTATGATAAAAAGTAACAGTGATCAGTGGATTAATTTTTTTTTGTTTTTAATCGATTTGAATTTGTTTCTATCCAATTCTAATTAAAATTGATTTTTTTAATTTAAATGTAAATCCAATGATATAAGTAATCTAAAATAATTTATATCTAAATAGATTAGATTTTTTTTAGATTAGATATGGTTAAGTTGATACGATTTTTTATAAGTTATTGCCTATATATATAATATTTAAATTTAAATTGTTGTATTTGCATCAAAATTTGTTACTCATAATCATAATTAAGAAAATAAAAAGAATAAAAAATATATTTATATAATTATTAAATTGTTATAAATATTTATATTTATTTTTAAGTTAAAATATTAATATAATATAATATAGTATGTATATATAACATATTATTAAATAAAAAATATATATATTTATTTATAATTAAATAATAATTTGGTTTGGATCCAATATAATAAATTATAAAATATATCAATCCGAATCTAAATAGATTGTATATGTTTTAATCTAACATTAATATGATTATAGAATTTATCAATCAAATTTGATTCAAATTTCACATATTGAATCAAATTTTTTTATTTGAACGGATTAATTGGATTTTTTGTTTGTCAGGACGTAAAGTATAGGTTCTAAGTTTTTTTTTTTATTTCCTTCCTAAATTTTTATTTTTCCAAGTTCGATTTTATGTCAAGTAATAACAACTATATTATGATAAGCCTTTGCCTTAGTAAAAAAAAAGCCTATTTTCTTTTACGGATAGAATTATAACTAATTAATTAGTTTTAAATAATTTCCACTTGCACTTCTAGCCAAGTATAGAAAAGTACATTCTTGGGAATAAACAAAAAAATCTCATTTCATAGCAGCTAAAATCAATTAAGATATATACAGCACATGATTCACTACCTTACTTAAGAATAAATAAATAAAAAAACAAAACAACAAATATTTTAAAAAAAAATCCAAAAATTGGATTTCAATAATTACTAACAAAAATACTCTATTCAAAAATCCAAAAAGCTCGAATCCCATGAAAACAGTGTCTGATATTTGGAAAATGATATTCGCAGTCTGTTTTTTTAATGTCATTATAAATAAAAAATTATAATTAATAAAAATAATAAAAATATTATCATAATAAAAATATTATTATTATAATTACTTTTTGTTAATGATAATTTTATTTATTATAGCGTAATTTATTTACAACATTGTTAGAACAATAATAATAATAAAAAAAAAAGTAGTTACGTTAATATTAACAATTTTTATAATTATAATATCTCTACTCAAATTTTTGACTAATGGCATAATCTGAGCTAAATTGGCTGTATCTGTGTCCAGTTCAACCGTCACACTCATACCCTTATTTTCCGCTAAGCCAATAAGAAGGATAAGGGGAAAATATTGAGAAAAAAAAAAAAAACAAAAACAAAATAAAAAATGGAAATCGAAAATGGAAAATGGAAAATGAAAAATGGAAAGATAGAGTGAAGGGAATGGGAAAAACAAAAGCAAGCAAATGCTCGGACATTTGTAAGGAAACGGAAAGACTCTCCCTTTCTCTCTCATCCTTCTGTTTCACTCTCTCTTTCACTCAGCAGACAATTAGGTTTTTGACTCCATTGACGTAGCTCTCACTTAGGTCGTACTCAGATAGTTAATTTCGAGGTATTGTTGGTGAATTTTTCTATTTTGTTATTGACACCTTTTTCATTTTATACTATTAATTTTGTCAGTCAGGAAAAAAAAATTGACGTTTCTATAGCCCCAGATTCTGCAAATGCTGTTGCTCTGATCCGATCTCCGTACTTATCCTAATTCTTTATTCAATTCTACTAAGATTAGTTCATAGTTATTCGTGAAATTAGTGTTCAAGTTAGTATAATTGTCACTGTTCTTGTTCATTTTCTTCTTTATACATTTTGATATTTGCTTATAAAGATCTGACTTCTATGCAATTTGGATGTATGTTAATTTTATTGGTGTGTAGTGTTTGGAGTTCGATTTCCTTAGAAGGGGACTTTTAGCTTTGTATGACCTCGTCAAGTAGATCATCACAATTTTGAATAGTCCGAGCTTTGGATAATTTTATTTGATGGAACGGAAGTAATATAAATGATGCTTCGGAGGGGAAGAAAACGAGCTTGGGAATAGTAGGAAGGATATGAGTTCTTTGGCATTGCATTACCTGTGAGTTTTTTTTACACGATCTGATCTAGTAATTGACGTTTTAATGTTTCCTCTGCTAATATCAATATGCTTCTAATATGCATATTTTCTTTTACTCTCTTCGGGATATTCAAGTATGTTATAACTAGGAGATTGTGACACCGAGTTAGCTGGGACTGACATGAGTGTTTCTCTTATTTGGCAATGCTCTATTTTTTAAATTTGTAGATATGTTTATTTAGCAAATTTTTTTTTTATTTTTAAAAAAGGTTTGTAGATATGTTCAGATTTAAGGTACTGAATATCAACTTAAGTTAATCAGAGGTCCGTGAAACATGGAGTATACCTTTTATGAGTTTTAATCATCAGGACTTTAGTTTCAAGTTTCAAATTGTGTCCTAGCGATCTGCATTATAAAATTTGGTGTTATTTAGGCGACTGTCAAGACATAATTTTCAATTTTTGTTACAAACTTCAGGTACTAAACTTTTGAAATCAAAATTGTGAGAATGATTACACTGAGATTGTGATTCCACATCTTAAAACAAAGTCAATCAATCCCATGTACATGCTTTTATCATCAACCTGGAGTAGATTTAGCTGAACTGTTTGTTTGTTCTGATTTTCAGGTGGCTAAGGAGATATGCATAGTTGTAAATGATGGAAACTTCAAACTCTTCCTATTCCATGCCCCAGGAACCCATCTTCTCTAATTTCTATCCTAGGTTGGAAATCTTATAAGTTATATCTCCACAATCTCCTTCAATATCGTTATGTCTCATTGTATTTGGTGATTGGTTACTTAATTCTTGAAGCAAAAAAGAAAATAAACGAAACCAAAATGGCATAGCCCAAGGTCAAAAATATATCAAAGCCAAGATTAAAAATAGATTGATTGCTTTCATGCATGAATTCATATATGCTGAACACTATGTCATTTGTTATATCAGGGATTTAAATGGAAGAGAGGCAATGGATGAAGCTGAATCTACAATGGCCACAGTTGCTCAATTTCTTGAGCAACTACATGCCAGTATGTCTTCACCACATGAAAAGGAACTTATTACAGCACGGTTGTTAGGTATTGCTAGAGCAAGAAAGGATGCCAGGGCACTTATTGGTTCTCATGCCCAGGCAATGCCACTCTTCATAAGCATTCTTAGAAGTGGGACCCCTGTTGCAAAAGTTAATGTTGCTTCAACCCTGAGTGTTTTGTGCAAAGATGAAGAGTTGCGCCTTAAAGTACTTCTTGGCGGGTGCATCCCACCACTGCTCTCACTTTTGAAATCTGAATTAGGTGAGGCCAGGAAGGCTGCAGCAGAGGCTATTTATGAAGTTTCCTCCGGTGGGCTTTCTGATGATCATGTTGGTATGAAAATATTTGTTACAGAAGGTGTGGTACCAACTTTGTGGGATTTACTAAACCCAAATAATGACCTTGACAAAGTGGTAGAGGGATTTGTGACTGGGGCTCTAAGAAATCTTTGTCGTGACAAGGATGATTACTGGAAAGCAACGCTAGAGGCTGGTGGAGTTGATATAATTGTGGACCTTTTGTCTTCTGATAATGCTTCTGCTCAATCGAATGCTGCTTCTCTCTTGGCTCGTTTGATGTTGGCTTTCAGTGATAGCATCCCCAAAGTGATAGATTCTGGAGCTGTCAAAGCTCTGCTTCAGCTTGTTTGTAAGGAAAATGATATTTCTGTACGTGCCAGTGCTGCTGATGCTTTGGAAGCGCTTTCCTCAAAATCATCGAGAGCTAAGAAAGCTGTTGTAGATGCAGCTGGCATTCCCGTTCTCATTGGAGCTATTGTTGCTCCATCTAAAGAGTGTATGCAAGGGGGATATGGGCAGGCCTTGCAGGTGCATGCTACACAAGCTTTGGAAAATATATGTGGTGGCATGCCTGCCTTGATTTTATATCTTGGAGAACTTTCACAATCCTCTCGTCTAGCCGGACCAGTTTCTGATATCATTGGAGCTCTTGCGTACGCACTGATGGTCTTTGAGTCAAAATCTGACATTGAGGAGGAACCTTTTGATGCAAGAAAGGTGGAAGATATACTAGTGATGCTACTTAAGCCTCGTGACAACAAGTTGGTTCAAGATCGTGTTCTTGAGGCTATGGCTAGTCTGTATGGCAACAATCATCTCTCAAGATGGCTCAATCATGCTGAGGCCAAAAAGGTACTTATAGGACTTATTACAATGGGTACTTCAGATGTGCAAGAGCATCTGATACTTTCTTTGACAAGTTTATGTTGTGATGGTGTTGGTGTCTGGGAGGCCATGTGCAGGAGAGAAGGAATTCAATTGCTTATTTCCTTGCTTGGCTTAGCAAGTGAGCAGCACCAAGAGTATGCTGTTCAGTTGCTGGCAATATTGACTGACCAGGTTGATGACAGCAAGTGGGCTATCACTGCTGCAGGTGGGATTCCCCCATTGGTCCAGCTGTTAGAGACTGGATCTCAGCAAGCGAAGGAGGACGCTGCTCACATTTTGTGGAATTTATGTTGTCACAGTGAAGATATTCGTGTATGTGTTGAAAGTGCAGGAGCCATCCCTGCCTTCTTATGGCTCTTAAAAAGTGGTGGGTTAAGAGGGCAGGAGGCTTCAGCTTTGGCTCTTACTAAGCTTGTACAAACAGCAGATTCTGCCACTATCAATCAGTTACTGACTTTGCTCCAAGGTGATTCTCCAAGCTCCAAGGCTCATGTAATCAGAGTTTTGGGTCATGTAATAACACTGGCTTCTCACAAGGAGCTCGTGCATAAGGGATCTGCACCTAATAAAGGACTGAGATCTCTTGTACAGGTTCTTGATTCATCCAATGAAGAAACTCAAGAGTATGCAGCCTCTGTCCTAGCTGATTTATTCAGTATAAGGCAAGATATTTGTGACAGCCTTGCAACTGATGAGATTGTGCATCCTTGCATGAAGCTTTTGACCAGCAATACCCAAGTTGTTGCCACACAGTCTGCTCGTGCATTGGGTGCTTTTTCGCGTCCAACAAAGACCAAAACAATGACAAACAAAATGTCATATATTGCAGAAGGAGATGTTAAGCCTCTTATCAAGTTAGCTAAAACTTCTTCTATCGACGCTGCTGAAACTGCAGTTTCTGCTCTGGCCAATCTTCTCTCTGATCCACATATTGCTGCAGAAGCCCTGACAGAAGATATTGTTTTAGCATTGACAAGAGTACTTGGAGATGGAACTTTAGAAGGGAAAAGGAATGCTTCACGTGCGCTTCACCAATTACTGAAGCATTTTCCACTAGGTAATGTTCTCCCAGGAAATGCTCAGTGTCGTTTTGTTGTTCTTTCACTCTTTCAGTCCTTAAATGAAATGGAAAGAGAAGGGAACGATGTTGCAGATGCTTTAGATGTAGTGGCACTTTTGGCTAGGACAAAACAGGGGCTGAATCCTACTTGCCTACCTTTGTCTGCTCTTGCTGAAGTTCCCTCAAGCTTAGAACCTGTTGTGTGCTGTCTGGTTGAGGGGCCTCTTCCTCTGCAAGATAAGGCGATAGAAATACTATCTAGGCTTTGTAGTGACCAACTAGTTGTCCTAGGCGACCTCTTGATCACTAGATCAGGATCCCTCCATTCACTAGCCGGCAGAATAATAAACTCTTCTAGTCTAGAAGTCAGAGTTGGAGGAGCTTTGCTACTAATTTGTGCCATAAGAGAAGACAGACAACAGTCTTTGGAAACACTTAGTGACTCTGGTGTTTTAGAATCTCTAATAAATGCACTACTGGACATGATGAAGCAAGATTCCAGCTGCACCTCTTTAGAGACTGAAGTCAGAACTCCAAAAGGTTTTATAGAAAGAAATGCATTTCAAGGAGATGATTTTGATGTTCCTGATTCAGCAACTGTCTTGGGTGGTACAACTGCCTTGTGGTTGCTTTGTCTAATTGCATCGTCTGATGCAAAATACAGAATCAGTGTTGTGGAAGCTGGTGGACTCGAGGCTCTCTCGGACAAACTTTCAAGCTACTGTTCCAATCCACAGGTTTCCCATTTAATCTTTACTATCTGTATGCTTTTACACCATAGATATATGCAGCAAAACTTGTTGCAGTATAGAATGTGTCATAAACTAAAGTTCAATCAGGCTTTAAATAATAAACACGAAGGACAGAGCTATGAAAACCAAGCAAATGGTGGAGGTGAAAGTATTTTAGAAATATTATGGTTAATAGTTAGTTTCACTGTTTTTCTTTTGAAGCCTTCCATACTGAATGCAGAAACTGAGAAATAAATACAGGTTAATTTACAGTACTTTTTAATAAATAATTAAATTACATCCCCTAAAAACAAAAGCCAACATCAACAAGAGTGGGGAAAGGTTCGCTAACCCAAGGAATAAACTGAGTTCATGTTCTGCATAATCTTGAAAGTATTGTTTCTATATAATTAAGTGTGCTTCACATGTGACATGTCCATACCTTTAGACTGGACAATGTTGTATTTGACTTTTGATCTTCATGATTATAACATTTATGGGAGAAAACCCAGTTGGACAGGTGCCTCGAGAAACTCAGTAGTATGTACGGCTTGAAGGTTTGGCATCAAGTCAACTTCTGAGTTCTGACTATTCAACAGAACATTACCTAAAGGATTTCAAAGTACAAGCAAATGGCTAAAAGTAGAATCTAGTACAATATAATGATGAATAATTTACTGTTTTCCACTTCTCATGCTTTTGTATGACCAAACAATTGGTGATCAATCCAATTCCTTCCACGTGTTCTGCTTTGGGAGGAATATCAGTCTACTATATACTATAGTCTACTGAATTTTTTTATTGCCAGGATAAGGCACAGAACACAGACACTAAAATTACAAGATCATATATGATTGTCATTGAGCATAGGAGACATCATTCATAAACTTTATGTAGATGACATTAATTTATGGAATTGATATGAAATAAGAATGTTATTTGTACCATAATTTCATAAGCACGTAATTGTTTGATGTTCGTTATGGCATCTACATAATCCATGCTATGTTGTACATATTTGGGGTCTGATACTGTGGTTGTGCTAGCTTAACACAGTATCTATCCATTTTCAGGGAGAATATGCTGAGTCAGAAGGAATATGGATCAGTGCCCAACTTCTGGCTATTTTGTTTCAGGATTCAAATGTAGTTCTCTCTCCTGCAACCATGCACATCATACCTTCACTTGCTCTTCTGCTTAGATCTGATGAGGTGATTGATAGATTTTTTGCCGCCCAGGCCATGGCCAGTCTTGTTTGTAATGGTAGTAAGGGAATAAATCTTGCCATTGCAAACTCAGGTGCTGTTGCTGGGTTAATAAATCTCATCGGCTACATAGAATCAGATATGCCAAACCTTGTTGCTTTATCACATGAGTTTTCACTGGTAAGAAATCCTGATCAGGTTATCTTGGAGTGCCTTTTTGATATTGAAGAAGTAAGAGCTGGCTCCACTGCACGTAAATGTATACCGCTTTTGGTGGATCTCTTGAGACCAATACCAGATAGGCCTGGTGCCCCTCCTATCGCCGTTCAACTTTTGATTTGTATTGCAGATGGAAGTGATGCGAACAAATTAATTATGGCTGAAGCTGGAGGTCTAGATGCTTTGACTAAGTACCTGTCTTTGAGCCCTCAAGACTCAACAGAGGCCACTATTTCTGAGCTGTTTAAGATATTATTTAGTAATCCTGAATTGACTCAGTATGAAGCAGCTGTCAGTTCCCTGAATCAACTCATAGCTGTTCTACGTTTAGGGTCAAGAAGTGCTAGATTTAGTGCTGCAAGGGCTCTCCATGAACTTTTTGGTGCTCAAAACATCAGAGATTCTGAATTAGCAAAGCAAGCCATTCAACCATTGATTGACATGCTTAATGCATCAGAAAGGGAACAAGAGGCTGCTCTTGATGCGTTGATTAGGTTGACTTCACAAAATTCTTCGAAAGGAACCTTCTTAGCTGATCTGGAAGGAAACCCTCTTGAGAGTCTATACAAAATCTTTTCTTTTGCTTCTTCCTTGGAGTTGAAGAGAAATGCTGCACAATTCTGTTTTGTTTTGTTTAGCGATAGCAAATTCCGTGCAAACCCAATTGCCCCTGAATTTGTTGAACCTCTTGTAACTTTAATGCATTCTAATGACAGTAAAGCTGTAGAAGCAGCAGTCTGTGCATTTGAGAAACTGCTGGATGATGAACAGTTGGTGGAGCTTGCAGCAACACATGAAACTGTGGATCTCCTTGTTGGCTTGGTTTCTGGTACAAACCATCTGCTTATTGAGGCTAGCATTTGTTCTCTAATAAAGTTGGGGAAGGATCAGACCCATCGCAAGTTGGATATGGTTGATGCTGGCATTATTGATAGTTGCCTTGAACTGTTACCTTTTGCGTCTAGTTCATTATGCTCCTCAATTGCAGAACTGTTTCGCATTTTGACAAATAGTAATGCAATTGCTACTAGCTCACCTGCGGCAAAAATGGTAGAACCTCTTTTCTTGGTTTTACTTCGATCAGATTTCAGCTTGTGGGGACAACATAGTGCATTACAAACATTAGTGAATATTTTGGAGAAGCCACAAAGCCTTGCAACTTTGGAACTTACTCCAAGCCAAGTCATTGAGCCCCTTATTTCATTTCTTGAATCACCATCACAGGCCATCCAGCAGCTTGGCACAGAACTGTTATCTCATCTATTAGCACAGGTACATTTTCAGCAGGATATTACAACAAAAAGTGCGGTTCTGCCTCTTGTGCAGCTTGCAGGAATTGGAATATTGAACTTACAGCAAACAGCAATTAAGGCATTGGAGAAGATCTCCAAGAGTTGGCCAAAGGCAGTTGCTGATGCTGGAGGCATTTTTGAGCTTGCAAAGGTAATAATTCAGGATGATCCACAGCCACCTCATGCTCTATGGGAATCAGCTGCTTTGGTTCTTTCTAATGTTCTACGTTTCAATGCTGATTACTACTTTAAAGTCCCAGTTGTGGTTCTTGTAAAAATGTTGCATTCAACACGTGAGAGGACCATCGCAGTAGCTCTTGATGCCTTAATGGTTCATGAAAGAAACGATACATTATCTGCAGTACAAATGACTGAAGCTGGCGCAATTGATGCTTTATTGGATCTGTTAAGATCTCATCAGTGTGAAGAGGCATCTGGAAGATTACTTGAAACTTTATTTAATAACTTAAGGATACGTGAGATGAAGGTCTCCAAGTATGCAATAGCACCTTTGTCACAATATCTGCTTGACCCTCAAACTAAGTCTCAGGGTGGAAAACTTCTTGCTGCTCTTGCTCTTGGTGACCTTTCTCAGCATGAAACACTTGCTCGGGCCAGTGATTCAGTTTCTGCCTGTCGTGCATTGATAAGCATACTGGAAGATCAACCAACAGAGGATATGATAATGGTGTCAATTTGTGCATTGCAAAACTTTGTCATGCGTAGCAGAACTAATAGACGAGCAGTTGCAGAAGCAGGTGGTATTTTGGTTATACAGGAACTACTACTTTCTAATAGTCCAGAGGTTTCTGCACAGGCAGCACTGCTTATAAAATTTTTATTTTCTAATCACACGCTTCAAGAATATGTATCAAATGAACTCATCAGATCTTTGACGGGTAAGTACAGTTACAATAGTTTTATGTTTGTTGATATATTCTTACATGCTACAGACTGGTTCATTTTCAACCATGCATGTATGGTTGTTTACATTCAAAATCCTTGGTGCTGAGACCTGCATCTTCTGTAATGTATTGAGGTAGTTTTTTTTAGAAACATTGCTTAGGCGTTTCACATGAAGTAAGTTCTGCTCTAACTTGGTGAAACATAGGTGAACGAGTTTTCTAGCATATACTCAACTGATTGCTATCTATACCTGAGAAAGGTAGGACTGACTTCATCACTATCTAGGTAGCATTCATCTCTACAAAACATGTCCATTCCTAGCTCATTATATACTTTGCAATAGTGGTAACTAATGTCTTTCATGATATGTTTTTGAAATTATAAATTCCAAGAAATGCAATATTTTGGAGCACGATGTTCATTGTCCAAAAAGTAATTTTTTAGGTCTTTTAATATGCTTTCACAAATGATGAGATCAGTCTCGCAATAGATATATAGTTATTTGGAAATGAATAATTTTTAGAAAGCAGGGAAAAATGAAATGGAACTGTATACTTGGGATAAAGGTTCTTAAGGAAAGCTGTAAGTTTATACATGATGGATGTAGACCATCTTAAATCTGAATAGAAATAGCAGCCCATGTAATGTTAATAATTTTGTCCCTTCATGCAAATCACATTATAGTTGCATGAAGGCCAAAAAATTACATCATTCCATGTTATGAAAGACTTGCTTTATTACTCTCCATTTCTTTCTTTGTTTTCTTTTTTGACTTTTTTATTTATATTTTAGTTAATATGCTGAATCCAGCTCTTGTTTTGCAGCTGCACTAGAAAGAGAATTATGGTGTGCAGCAACTATTAATGAAGAGGTCTTGAGAACCTTACATGTGATATTCACCAACTTTCCAAAGCTTCATATCTCTGAAGCAGCTACTCTTTGCATTCCCAATCTGATAAGTGTACTCAAAGCTGGTAGTGAGATGGCTCAGGAATCTGTACTAGACATCTTATGCATGTTAAAACATTCTTGGTCAACCATGCCGATAGATATTGCGAATTCCCAGGCCATGATTGCTGCAGAAGCGATTCCCATCCTGCAAATGCTCATGAAAACCTGCCCACCAAGTTTTCACGAGAGAGCAGACGGCTTATTGCATTGTTTACCTGGCTGCTTGACTGTTACCATTAACCGTGGGAACAACCTGAAGCAGACCATGGGAAGCACAAATGCTTTCTGTCGATTAACAATTGGCAATGGTCCAGCGCGACAAACCAAGGTAATAGTTCCATAATATGTATGCTCTATAGATAATAGTTCCATGGTATGTTATATAGGTAATAGTTCCATCGACTAATACAATGTATCAGTAGTAGGCAGATAAAATTTTTAAGTTTGCAAAAATTACTCTTTTTCTAGCTATTATATGTGGAAGACTTCCTCATTTGGGGAAAACTCTTTTAATCATCTGGGATATTGGCCAATTGTGGATACTACTCACATGGGATTTTCTTTGGTTGTACTTGTATTAATATAGGAAAAACATTTAATTTCCTACGAAAAGTTTTGATTTACTTTTAATTTATTATAAGTTTTTTAGCTATCAATTTGGTACTTTATGTATTTAATTGATATTCACGTTAAACTTGGAGGAAACAAGTCATGAAATTGTCACGTGAGAGCAACCTCTCTCCCCCAATTCAATCGCTAGAACTAGAAGGGACTTATTCCATTTAGATTTGACACTAATATAAACCAAAATACTTTATTGATATAGAAATGACCATATGAGGTATTAAATTGATAGAAAAAAAACTTAAGGTAGTAAATTGAAAATTAAAACTATTAGTAGGAAATAAAACATTTTCCCTATTAATATATGATGGCTTAAATAGCCTTTAGCTAGAGTAAATATTGTTTTGGCCAAAAACCAGGGTAAATATTGTTTTGGCTAAAAGCCAGAGTGAATATTTGCATTTAAAAGAATGTAGAAATTAAATTCTCGTGGATGACCAGGCAGGTGCTTGTGATAGAATTTTAACCCTATGACAAATTTAGGGATTTTCTCATTTTGAAACTTTTTAAAACCATATCTCGTTTTCTTTTCTGGTGTGAAAAAGCTAGTCATAAGCATTTATTTAACAACATATGTTAGTTTGCATTAGAATCAGTTATCATACATGGTTTGAGAAAACTGCTAACTTATATAGTTTGTAGTTCATTAAAAAGTCTTGAAAAGTATATTAAAAATGTGGTAATTATATTTAGTTTTACTGCACATTTACATGACATACTAATGTGTTTCTTTTCCTAAGTAGGTAGTAAACCACAGTACATCTCCGGAGTGGAAAGAAGGATTTACCTGGGCATTTGATGTACCTCCAAAGGGACAAAAGCTCCACATTGTTTGCAAGAGCAAAAATACTTTTGGAAAGGTAAATGTTCTCTTTTTATATATGTATTTTCAAGGGTGCTGGGAATCAGCAGGCTATGGTTTCCCCCACCCCCAGAACCCTCCAACATTTGGGCATGGTTTGATTCCCACCTATTTTAGACAGATTATATGTAATAAAGTAAAAAAGAAATGTATTGTCAAGAGTGTAGGACAATTTAAATGTTAAGCAGAAAAGAAGCACGAGTCTTTCTCTGTTGGGAAAGAGGAAAAATTAGTCTTAAAAGTTAAAAGAGGGATGGAAGTGTAGGGCAATAATCAAAGACCTATGTTGGGAAACCAAATCTCCTAATATTGGTGACTAACAAAATTCTATCATAGTATCATAGCTATAGGTCTTTATTTCAAACTTTAAAATCCTAATTATTGAATTTAAAGTGTTGGGCCTACATGATGTGTAGAACTTAAACTTGTAAGGAGCAATATATGTATAAAAGTATTGTTGATCATTCTCCTAATAATTTAAGTTTTTGGAAGGATTAGTGACCACGTACCTCTAACAACTTTTACGTATACTTATCTAGCCCATGAGCATTAGACATGATATTTTCTTTTTATGTTTTGGATATTTTATATTATGATTCAAGGTAACCTAAGATAATTACTAAATTGTACCTAATTTTCTTGCATTATAAACTACATTAAAAAAATATAATATATGTAACAATAAATGACTAAATAAATAGAAAAATAACTAAAATAACTTAGCAATTTATGTGTTAGGGGAAAAAATTATGTACTAATGTAAAATAGTAAAAATAATAACACCAAACAATTTTTACAAAAAATATATAAATAGTAATATGTAACTGCAACTCCAATTAGAGGGTTACATAATTATCATTATACACCAAACACTACCTTATCAGTTCATGATAAACTAATAAATATGAAATTGTTAACTAAATCAATAATTCATCGCAATATTAATGAGAAAATTTTGAAAAATAAAATGGAGTTATCATCTCACATTTGCATTCATATCACTAACATTAAATGCTTGATACGCTTAGAAAGCATTCTATAACAAATCTTTCATATATTTTAAATACCCACTATAACTCAAATCAAATTAACGATAATACATATACACCGAGGACAAGATTAGTTCTTATTTTTCCATCTAAAAAAGTAGAAACTATGATAATAGATTGATCAACTTAATGCCTATAATGAATAACTAAATTCTAACATCATATTCGAATGCAAATATTTTTAAATAGGAGAAAATGATAGCAATTTGATATCATTGAGAAAGTAGAGTGTCTTGACGGTTAGTTGAAGATTGACCCGATTATCAAAGAATTTTATTGTAAGAAAAACAACCAAAAAAAAGAAAAAAGAAAAAATGCATAAAAAGACACATGTATCGTACTTTCCAAGGAAAAATTAAGGATAATACATATGTATATGCCCAGGACAAAAGTATTTCTATCTTTCCTATCTAAAAAGGAAGAAACTATGATATAGATTGCTCAATTTAATGCCTATAATGAATAACTAAAATTCTAACATCATATTCAAACACAAATACTGTGGAAAGACAGGATATACAGATGTAATCACAGCCGTAATAGTGTATCTTTATTTCCTTAGATAGGGGGATTAGGTAGTTATCACCCAATTATAATTTAAGTGTATTTCCTATTTTATTTTATGAGTTATTTTATTTACTAGAAATCAGGGATTTCTCAGATTTTATATTTGTTTGGCTCTATATATAGCTGTATATTTTCAGCTATTCCATCAATAAGAAATGAGAAGATACTCTATATTTCCTTCATCTTTTTCCTATGTTTCTTCATGGTATTAGAGCCTAATCTGAACCTTGTATTCTGGCCATGACAAAATACGGGATGACAACCAACAAAGACACTTCAAATGCTATATCTGAAATCACAAACAATCGAGGAGTTATTGACAGTAGCCATAGAATTTCTGACTCAAGTAGCCATGGTGTTTCGGATGGTCCTATTCCACCTATTACATAGCACAAATTGAATAGGAAAAATTGTATCCAATGGTCACATTCACTGATGATGTTCGTGAGTGGTCTTGGAAAAGATGACTATCCTATTGGAGTAGCAACATAACTAGCAAAGGAGGATCCAAAGTTCTAGAGATGGAAGGCTGAAAATAACATGGTTATGTCATGGTTGATTCAAGCATCCATGGTGCTTCAGATGGTTCTATTCTACCTTTTATAGGGTACAAACTTAATAGGCAAAACTATAACCAATGATCACATTCGGTGATGATGTTCATCGGTGGTCGTGGAAAGGATGATTATCTTACTGGAGCAACAACTCAACCAATAAAGGAGGATCCAAAGTTTTAGAGATGGAAAGCTGAAAATAACATGGTTTATATATCTAGGGGTGTCCAAAAACCGGACCGAACTAGATGAAATCAAAAAACCAGGCCGGATCGGACCAGATCGAACGGTTTTATAAATCAAACGGTCTAGTCCAGTTATGTTAATTTTAAAACCGGTCGGACCAGACCGGATCAGTTTAATAATATATTAAATTTTTCATATTATTTCTCAGAAACCTTTGATTAAATTTCTCATATTTTAATCACAGATATATCATTAAGTGTATCATATTTATGTATTATTAATTGGATCAAACCGTTAACCAAACCATTCGGTTCAATATTTTTTACCCAAAACCGGATCAAACCGGACCATAGACACTCTTAGTTATATCATGGCTGATCAATTCCATGACTAACGATGTTGGAGAAGAGTTCATGCTCTATGAAACTGTCCAAGAAATATAGGAGTCAACGAAGGAATGTACTTCAATAAAGAAGATATTGCAGAGATATTTGAGATAAAGGGGATTCTTCATCATCTACGTCAAAGAGATCTTTCAGTTACACAATACTGTAGCCTTTTCAATTGTTATTGGTAGCGATTGTATCTTTTTAAGAATTACGATTGGGATTGAAGTGCATATCCATCAAAATACAAAAAGATTGTGGAGAAGAAACGTATATACAAGTTCTTATTGGGGTTGAATATAGATCTTAATGAAGTACGAGGTAGAATTTTGGAAACCAAACCTTTATCCAGTATCTGTGAGGTTGCTTCTGAAGTTTGTCGAGAAGAGAGCTGAAAGATCATGATGGGCTCCAAAATCACTCAGCTACAATTTGAAAGTTCTGCTCTTGTTGCTCTTGGACAACCATTTTCCTTCAATAATAATCAAAGGAGAGAAAGACCTTGGTGTGATCATTCCAAATGACCAGGTTACACAAAAGAAACTTGTTGGAAGATCCATGGCAAACTCGTAGATTTGAAGCCAAGAGAGAGCTGAGGACACCAACCCTCTGTTGAGGAAAAATTAGTACATCCAAAACTGAGTCCATTCAGTAAGGAACAACTTGAACTTGTTCGGATAATGATCAACCAGCCAGCACAAGGTTCATCATCCTCCAACTCTGTAATTGGATCTGGATCTATGGCATAGAAAGGTAATTTTCTTATTGGCTTGAAAGTAAAAAGAAAAGTTAAATTAATGGATTGTCGATTTCGAAGCTGTAGATCATATGACTGGATATGCTACAATTTTTCAAAATTAGTTCGAGAAACTTCACTATTCGGATTGCCAATGATTTTCTCTCAAAAGTGGTTGGCATAGGATCTATTATTATTTCTAAGGATCTTACTCTTGAATCTGTTCTCTTGGTTCCTAATCGAGATTGTAATTAGTTGTCTATCAGTAAATTCACTCGAGATAAGAATTGTGGTGTTAATTTCTTCCAAAATTGTTGTGTTTTATAGGATTTGAATTTGGGAAAGACGATTGACAATGCTGATATGTGTTTGAGATTCTATATTCTCAAGTTTGGTGATTATCCTGATAGATAACATCGAATGATAGTTTGTGAAAAACAATCTTATTCAGTTTCAGTTTCAAATAATGATAGTGATATTATGTTTCCAAATCATCATCAACGATGATTTGAAATCATATGTCAATTCCTACAGGGTAGGGGGTGTATCGAAGCATACATCCTAAGTCGGGGCATCTTGACCCAATGCTCAAAGTTTTTTATGGTCGAAACGCTCGACCTTCAAGCTACTAATCCGACCTGGTCCTGCCCCATATATTAAGGGAAACCCTGTTTTTGAGCTGACGCTTGATAAGGATAGGTAGCTCTATCTCGAACAACCAATTTTCTTCCTGATGTTCGTGGGTATGGGACTAGTCATTCTCGTTATAGGGATTGACGCTTATGAGTCTCTCCTCCTTGGACTTTAACCCGATTTTGAAGGGCTTTACCTTGTACTTCGTTTGTGGTCAAATCATTCAAAATGAACTCTAGAAAAGAGAGATTGTCGCTTTTCCCATGTAAAGCTTCAGCTTGGACGGATACATCACTGCTCCAGCATAAAGAATGCAAGATTCCGTCCGAGTTGATTGAGGCGATGAGGAATAGCCCCCCGGATTTGATTCTTATTCTTTTTTGTATAATTCAATTCATCTGGACCTTCAAAGAAGAGTGTATTTGATTCTTCAATCCCAAGCTATTTTCTTGTGAAATATGTCAATTATGTAAACATATTCGCAATTCATATCCTATAATGTTTTATAAACCATCTCATCATTTTTCAATGATAGATAGTGATTTTTGAGGACTATCTAAGATGAAAAAATATAACAGGTTCTTGATGGTTTGTTTCATTTATTGATGATCATGCTAGAATTTCTTGGATATTTAAAAAAAAAAAATCTAAAGTTAGTCAAATTTTCATGAGTTTTCATAATATGATTCAAATACAATTTCATGTCAAAATACAAGTTCTAAAAACTGACAATGCAAAAGATTACTACAATTCATTTTTTGGTAGTTTTTTTTATCAAAAAAAGGTATTGTTTATTAAAGTTCTTGTGTTGACACCTTTTAACAAAATGTGGTAGCTGAGAGAAAAAATAGGTATCTATTAGAGATTGCAAGATCAGTCATGTTCTTAACAAATGTCCCAATTTTTTTTGGGAGAAGCTATTCTCATAGTAACCTATCTTATAAATAGAATGCCTTCTCGTGTCCTTAATTTCTAAACACTTTGTCAAGTTCTTCTTAACTCATATCCTAAAATTCATCTTATTTCTATTCTTTCATCTAAAGTTTTTGGTTGTACTGCTTTTATGCACAATAAACAACAAATCAAAGTAAACTTGATCCAAGGACAATTAAATACTTATTTCTAGGGTATTCTTCAAAGTAGAAAAGCTACAAGTGTCATTCTCTTTTCACAAGAAAATTCTACAACACTATGGATGTAACCTTTTTTGATAATCAACCATATTACCTCAAAACAGACATTCTGGGGGAGAATAGAATCCAAAAATATCAATTTTGGGATACTTTTATATCATCAATCGAGACACTTCTTACACTCAAAGTACCACCATCAATTGAGACATTACCTTCAATCAAGACACTAATCTTAGGCGAGACACCACCATCTCTTACCAAAAGCATTGAACTCAATCCTGTTGAAACTGAGACTGTTGAACCTAACAAATCTCTAACTCCGTCTCATATTGTCAATAACAGTGGATTCATTGTCCATTCAAGGAAAAAGAAGAAAAATCAAGAAGATATAGAACATTAAACACATGTTGAGAAAGTCCATGAAGCTGAACCACATCTAAATCCAAAGGAAAAACTGTTAGGTAACACGAGTGATAATGCTGTTGAGTCTTTTCTGTTAGAGAGTAATGATCTTGATTTGTCTATTGTACAAATGAAAAGGGTGAGATCTTGCACAAAACACCTAATTTTACAATTTTGTCTCCTATAAAGGTTTGTCACCAAGTTATCAAACATTTGTTACCAGTTTTATTGATATTCAGATTCCAAATGGTGTCTAAGAAGCACTTTAAGTACCTGAATGAAAGACAACTGTCAAGGAAGAAGTCAAAGCCTTAGAAAAGAGTGACACATGGGAACTTATTGAGCTTCTAAGAGGAAAGAATCTAGTAGGTTGCAAGTGGATCTTTACAGTTAAATATATGACAGATGGGAGTATTGAAAAGTTCAAGGCTTGGTTAGTGACAAAAGGGTTTACATAGTCTTATCGTATTGATTATCAAGAAATCTTTACACCTATCACAAAGTTGAATATAATCAGAGTTCTGTTATCTTTGGTTGTTAACCAAGATTGGTGTCTTTATCAAATGGACTTAAAAAATGTTTTCCTCAATGATGACTTAGAAGAAGAATTGTATTTGCAAATTCCCTTAGGATTGGAGACTCAAGTCAACATGAACAAAGTTTGCAAGGCTCAAGCAGTCTTCTCGAGCTTGGCTTGATCGCTTTACCAAGGCTGTGTGAAAAGTTTTGACTACTCTTAATGTCAAACAGATCATACCTTGTTTATAAAACAATCTACTGAAGGAAAATTGGACATTATTATTGTATTGTGGATGATATAATTGTGACAAGAGATCATGAAGAGGAAATAAGCCAGCTTAAGAAGCTTCTTGCTCAAGAATTTGAAGTTAAAGGTTTAAGAAATCTCAAATATTTTTTAGGGATGGAAAATGCTCTATCAAAGAAGGGAATTGTGGTTTCTCAGTGAAAATATGTTCTTGACCTTCTAAAGGAAACTAGTATGTTAGGTTGTAAACCTGTTGATACTTCTATGTACTACACAACAAATTTGGGAACTTCCAAAGGAAGTGCTCCAGTTGATAAAAATCAATATCAAAGACTTGTGGGAAAACTCATCTATCTTTCTCACATAAGACTTGATATTGGCTTTTCTATCAATGTTAGTCAATTTATGAACAATCCAATTGAGGAGCACTTGGAAGCTGCGTATCGAATTCTATGGTACCTAAAAATGACTCCAAGAAGAGGATTGTACTTTAGAAAGACTCAAAAAAGAGATGTAGAAATGTTTTCTGATGCTTACTGAATAAGATCTTTAACTGATAGAAGATCAACATCAAGATATTGCATTTATGTATGAGGAAACTTAGTTACATAGTGAAGCAAGAAACAATCAGTTGTAGCTGGGAGTAGTGCTGAAGCAGAGTATAGACTTCTTCAGGAACTATAAATTCCTTTAGAAGAACCCATGAAGATGTTTCGTGACAATTTAGCAGCTATTAGTATTGCAAAGAATCCAGTCCATCATGATCATACAAAATATGTGAAAACCGATCGACATTTTATAAAAGAGAAAATAGAAGAATAATTTCATTGGTACATGTTACAATTGTCTTTGAGATAGTTGGCATTCTCACCAAAGCTTTTCTAAGAACAAGTTTTGAAGATTTGAGGTCTAAGTTAAGTATGATTGAATCTATAATCTAGACTGAAAAGGAGTGTGGAAAGATAGGATTTACAACTATAAGATAGGAATCACAGTTGTAACAATGTCTATCTTTATTTTCTTAGATAAGAGGATTGGGTAGTTATTACCCAATTCTAATTTAAGTGTATTTACTATTTTATTTTATGAGTTATTTTACTTACTAGAAATCAGGGATTTCTTTTCATATTTTGTTTTTGTTTGGCTGTATATATAGCTGTATATTTTCAGCTATTCCATCTATAAGAAATGAGAAGATATTCTCTCTATTTCTTTAATCTTTTTCCTGTGTTTCTTCAAATACTTTAAAAAAGGAAAAAATGACCACAGCTTGATATCATTGAAGAAGTAGAGCGTCTTGACGGTTAGTTATAGATCAACACGATCATCAAAGAATTTTAATGTAAGAAAAAACAACTAAAAATATAAAACAAAAATGCATATAAAAGACATATCTTCTTATGAATCTATGAGATGCAAAGCCTGGGACAAATACCCAAAATGTTTTTGAGATTATAATTTGGAGATATCCTCTTCTTTAAGAATCTATCTATTAGAAGTTATTGGAAAACCAATTTTCTCAATAGCTTAAACTGTTGGTAGATGGGCATGACAATTCATTTATATTCTTTAACACTTCCCCCGTGGGTTACTTGGTATTGACAAAGGCTTATTACTTAAACTTTTCTCATAAATAGTTTTTTTTTTGTCTTTTTGCAAGGTTTATCAACTTGGGAATTTTAAATGATTTTGGGGGTTATCAAAGGGATTCAATCCAAGACTTTATCGTCTGATATTAGAATTTGTTAAGAACTAAAGCAGAGGAAGAGTCCTATATTAGCAGAAGCAAATCCGTGTTTTCAATTAACAAGCAGATAAATATGGAACATAAGACACAAAACGAAGGAAGTAGAAAAATTAATATTAAAGATATTATTTATAAAAGTTTAAGACAATTGTGAAGAAAAAAATATTTAGATATTTTCATATACAACCTTAATCCAAAATGGCAAAATCTAATTGGAAAAAGAACCTTTATATCGGTTATCTGTTGTTAAAATATATATACTTACTGCTAAAACAAAGTTGATACTAGGGACAATGTTGCAAATGTATAAAATGGATTGGATAATTGGAAGGAAAAACAACAATTCTGGTGCTTTACGCTTTTATATAGTAATAAGATTAGTTTAGCTTGGACATGGATAATCAGCGAATCATATTAGACCTTTTATTCTTGCTTTCTTTTTTATTTCTTATGAATGATCTCTCTCTTGGTTCAGACTACTTTGGGAAAAGTGACCATCCAAATCGACAAAGTTGTTACTGAAGGTGTATATAGTGGATTATTCAGCCTAAATCATGATAGCAACAAGGATGGATCGTCTAGGACACTTGAAATTGAGATTGTCTGGTCCAGTAGAACATCAAATGAAGAGACATGAAGGAAGCATATCACATGGAGAAACAGTCTAAACCAGGTAGAGCAAGATACGTACAAAGCTGAGCAGAACAGCATTGATGGTCACCCACCCTAATGGAAGAATTTAGGGTTTGGTTTTTACTGATATCATATTTCTCAAAGGTTAAGTTTTGTAGTCTAAATATTAAGTTGCTTGGCAAGTGTACATTATTATTATTAACTTGCAGAGGAGATAACTAAGAGTGGAAATGCTATCCCACGCATATAGGGGTTAAAAAAAATCTAATTAGATTTCTTTTTGGCTTATAGCTGATTGAAGTTTGTACATGTGGTAGTGTTAAGGTGCTAGCAAATTGACGATGCTAGGAAAAGAACAACATTCCAAAATCTCGAAGGTAAGCTTTATTAATGTGTTCTCTTTTCCACCGTGCAAGTGGGTGTATTCTCTAATATTTATTACTTGCAAGTAAATTGTTCTTCATTAGCGTCAAAATAAGGGACTTGGATCCTCTGCTTGACAAATTTGTACCTGTCTAATCTTTACAGCAAGCTGTTAGAGTTAATCTAATTGTAAAATAATGCAAGTATTTAATGAAATATTTCAAATATTACTTTTTGTGAATAGAGTACATTGGATAGAAAAAACGAAAAAGTATAATGATTAAGATTTAAAAACAAGCAAAAGCAAGTAGGGAAAACAGCTTGCCGATAATAAAGAGACAAAAAGTTGAACAGTGCGTTTAATTTGATTCCCTTGTTTAAATTTTGAGACTAGTCTTACCTCTTAGTTTTGTAATTGTTTTATATATTTTGTACTTGTGTAATATTTGATTTACAAACTTACAATTTTATGATCAAGTTCATGATTGTCTTTCTATATTCTAATAACAATCTTAAGACAGGATCGACCTTCATGAGTCATGACAAAGAAGTTATTGAAGTATATATGAACCGGAAAATTTTATTTCCTGGAACTTTTACATTTATTGTTGCTTACGGTTATGTTATTTTTCTTTCCCTATAATAGATTCTCCGAGTAATAGAATTCATTGCATTGGCTATCATTATGTGCAGTTTTATTTGTGTAAACCTTAATTTTATTTCATGATTTTTTTGGATGAAAATTTTTATTTCATGATTAAACGAATGTATTGGTTACCTTTGTTTTTTCTTCGTTTACTTTCGGAGAACTTTATATGTTTTTAATCCTTGCTTTAATAATCATATTGCAATCTGTTTCATATTCAAGGTTAATTGCTATTCGCTTCTATATCTCTGATCACAGGTTATGTATATAATCCATACTATATGATATATGAATGTGTTACCCTTTGTTTAATTTGATTACTGTTTCTTTTTCAAGTTAATTTTTAATCTGCAGGTGCAAGTGATCTTTCTGCTTTATAAGTGTGAGTCTTCTGATCTTGTTTCTTACTAGATAATGTTGTTTTTGAACACATTTGAATTCTTTATAAACTGTTTTTGAATCCAATCCACTGTTTTTAGTTCTCTGATTTAATATTAATTTTAATTTTGGCTTTTAGATTGTAAGCATGCTTTAGCTGTTCTTGAACCGGTTCAAGTAGTTTGCGACAAGCTTTTTTTTTTAAATATTAGTTTGTCTATTTTTTAATAAATATATTTTAATAATATTAGAGAAATTTCAGTAACAAATTTTAAAGATACAAAAGATAGCACCATCTAATCTTGACATATATCAAAGATTCAAAACGATTCACTTAATTTATTGTGCTATATGTTATGATACTTGTTAATGGGCGTTTTGCGTGCTCTTTTTATAACTTTTTTTTCCCCTCTTAAAAGTAAAATATATTAAATATTAAGAGTTTGAGTTATTACAAAAAATATCACTAAAATGTTGAGAGATAGAATACATTGGAATGAAATCCTCAACTAGACTATGAGCTGACCAATTAGTTAAAAAAATGAGCATCAAGGTGACTTTAAAGGGATATAGCCTGTGTGATATAGCCTTGAGCTTCATAGGAAAGGATGATATCATCATTTAGAAGAGCTTTAATGACAGTCTTATTATCGCCCTTAAGATAAACCGATCTGTAATTATTTTTCAGTGCTTCTTGAATTGAAAAAAGGTCAAAGGCTTGAATAACTTCAATAGAACTACCTCTCTGTGATTTGTTCCAACAATCTTTAAGATGACCTTTCTAATATCTGATAATAATAGCAGTAGTAAGTTTCGTGTGGTAACAATAGGAGGTTTAAACTAGGAAGAAGGAGGGGAAGGATCAGAAACATCATTGTTTTTGTGATGATAAGAATTTTTAAATTCAGAAAATTTTTCTTTTAAATTCTGAGTCAAAAGATGGACATTAGGAGTGATAGAATTAAAAAGTATATTGTTTCTAGCTTTCCAAGTTTGATCAAAGGATAAAAGGACTGAGAAAATCAGAATGAGTGATCTCACTAGGGATAAAAGGATTGTTGGGCTTGAAAATGGTAGAAAGAAAGGATTGAAGATCTAGAGTTGAAGAGGCGAGTAAGATAGACGTGTAAGACCAGTTAGTCCAAATAGAGTGAATAAAGTTGCATGTGATAAAAAGATGATCTGTAATTTCGATGAAGTTGTGACAAAGAGGATAGGAATTATCAATGAGATTGATTATAGAAGAGAGGTTACCTTTAGAGTGGAGAGAATTAGAGAGGAGTCTTCAAGTAAAAAAATTGATTCTTTAGTGAATTTTGAGTTTTCACAAAACTTTCCAAAGAGAATAATGACTAGTAATCTTGGGAGAGATGTAAGAATTATAAGCGAATTTGGTATAACCATTGGTATTAAGAATCCAAAACCACATATCTTGAGTATTAAGAATAGGAAGGGAAGTATAAAAAGGTGAGAACACATGATATTATCCCATATAAGATCGATAAGTTCGTAGTTCTAATCATTACCTATGTTATTGAAAAGATCATGAACTTTGGAAGGGCACCAAAGGACACATTCAAGGACACATTCAAGGGGAAAGATGGGAGAAGGGCATTTAAAATTATTAAACTAGGGGATCAAAAGTTCTTTCCAAGAACCAGTTTTTAGAATATATCTAATAGCTCATATACCTTTTCAAATCCAAGAATAGAGGGTTTGGTACCATAATCAAGGAAATTTTTGGAAGGACCATATTTATGTTGATTTAGTATCATAATTAAGGATATTTTTGGAAGGATTATATTTATGCCAGAATAAATAGACTCGAAGTTTTTTTTTTTTAGGAATTGTCAACCAAGTTTGCAAAGAAGATTGGTGTTGATATCTTCAAGTTTGCGAAAGCCAAGGCCACCAAAATCCTTAGGAAGACAAAGTTTGTATTTTACTTGGTTTATTTGGGTCCTTTTGTAAGGTCAATTATTGGAAGCTTAGTATCACACACTCATATAGGACACATTTTGCTTCAATCACACATTGTACATTCTTGCATATTTAAAGGTGTTTGGATAGAAACTTCTTTTTTATGCGGGAAGTTTGGAACCAATCATAAACTTAGCGATCCAAATTGATTCAAGGTTGAATTAAATTGTCAATATGTTTTAGTGTTTTGATTGGTTTAGGATAAGTTTAGCCAAATTTTGACTAGTTTAAAGGATTTTTAGACTCTTTTCATCTAAATCTCACTCATGGGGTCGATGAAGGGTCAACAAGGAGGTTGGTGAGCTTTGATAGCTTTGGATTGTACAAGGTGATTAAAGAGGGGTTGACAAGGGGTTGGAAAGATGGTCAATGAGAGGTGCCATTTTTCTATAAAAATGACCCAATCTTGTTTTCTTGGCTAAAAGTTGAAGGAAGCACTGCTCAATGGGTTTCATGCTTCCCTAATTTGTTTTGGTTTATTTGGTCCATGATGGTCTAGTTTCCTTCTTAGTGTTAGGTCTGAGAAATAATGTGTCATCTATAAGATGTAAGAAAACAAAGTGGTTAAGTGAGATTTTGTTAATATTTAAATTCTTGGTTGGATAGTAATGAGCCACATAATTTTGAGGATTAACTTTGTGTGGTGATGTGTCGTGTGTCGATTAAGTGTTGCGAGGTCGTAACGTTTTCCATAGGTGATAAGCCTATTAGTTGATTTTTCATATGTCAGTTGGGTGTTGTGACTTCATAACATTATCTATAGATGATTTATATATTAGTGTGTCATGTGCCAATTAGGTGTTGCAATGGTGCAACAGATTCCATAGGTGAAGAGCCTATGTGTATACATGTTAGGAGGTAAGCCATCAATAGTCAATTGCATCATGTAGTGATGGAGTTTTGAGGACGAGCTTGTATCTACTTGGATGGTAATTGCTATGAAGACGACAATAAAGGTAGCTTAAGAGTAGTTTAATGTGGTGCTCAAACTAGTAGAGGTATTGTGTATATTTCTTCAATTGAAAACTATTGATTTACTTGTGAATTGCTTACTACAAATTGGTTTCCTTTAAGAAAGTTGTGGAGCTTACCATATAGGAGCTCGATCCTAAGTGAGTTTATATGTTAATGTATGCTATAATGTGAGAATTAAATCATCATTTACTAAATATATTTGTAAGTCTTTTCATTTTGATGTTGGCATTCATGTATGCAAAATATGGTGTTTGTATTCTATTTGATATTTCTGCTTATCCTTTATAAGATTAGTTACAGGTGGCTCAGTGTCACTTAGGACACATTTTTGTGTTTGCCTGTTACGTAGACACTTTCTTAGTTTGCATCGTTGGATGTTTGTTGTCGAGGTGTCCCATTGAGGACCTTGTTTGTTGTCGTGGTGTCCTGTTAGGGACTATGTTAGTCTTGGACAATCCCATTAAGGACTGGGCATTTTTCCTTATCGAAAACACCATTTGTTGTTTCGTTACCTCGTTGAGTGCTCATTACCCTTTCACCAACCTTGGTCGATGAGTGTGTAATAGTTAGTTTAACGGCTAATTTCCTTGTCAACCTTGGGTGGAAGTGGTCGACAAGGGGGGCAGTGAGGGTCTAAGAGGCTTGGAATTTTTCTATAAATTCTTGCTCCTTTTTTTTCTTGGCCAAAACTAGGGGCTTCGTTTGGCACTAGATTTTCCTGATCTATTTATGGTCTATTTTTCTTTTGAGTGTCGAGTTTGGAAAATAGTTTAGCATTTGTATGATGTAGAACATCAAAGATGTGTCTATCATATTTCTCAAACACTAGGTTGAGTGTAAAAAATATGAGATTGAATGATGTTTTGATAAGAGATCAAATGTATGGTTGATTATTGGAAAGTCACATCATTTTAAGGATTTACTCTTAGTGTTAAGTTGCCATATATCGATTGGTAGTTGCAAAAATGCAACATTTCTAATAGGAAAAGAGCCTATGCGGTAGTGTACCATGTGTTAGTTGATAGTGGCAAGGGTGCAACAATTTCTATGGTTGATGAGCCTATATGGTGGTGTGCCATGTTATGGTTGGTAGTTGCAAGGATGTAACAATTCTTATAGGTGAAGAGGCTATGTGGTAGTGTGTCGTGTGTCAGTTAGGTGTTGTAAGGTCAAAACATGATTCATAGGTGGGGAGCATATGTGTTTGTGTGACGTGTATTGATTGGGTGTTGTAGGGTTGTGATGTGTATACATGTTAAGAGTTTGTACCATCAATAGTTGATCACATCACGTTTTGATAAAGCTCTAAGGACAAGCTGGATTTACTTGAATCAGGTGCTATGTTAACAACAAACGAGAGTAACATAAGTAGTTAGGGTAGATATCTCAACTGATATATGTATTTGTTATAGTATATCAAGTTGTATGTTATTTTCTTTATTTAGTAGGTTGTTTGTTGCCGATTGATTATCATAAGCAATACTAGGATGTTACCATATAGACAAGGGTTCTATGTGGGTTTATTTCGTTACATGCTGTGTTATATATGATCTCATATTGTGAAAGAACAATCATTATTTATTGAATAATTCTCACATATGAGGTCTTAAAGTGATTGAAAATCATATATAACTTTTCAAGTTTATTTGCTTGATTAACATGTTATGTGATGTTTGACATGTATATGCATATTATTCTTTCTTATGTATCAGTGGTTTTTGTAGTGTTGAAAATATGCTATTTTTATTGTACTTTCGTTGGGCTCTCTACTTAATGCACATTGTAACTCTTATTTAGTCGAGTTTGAATAGAGATCGCGAAAAGATTTCATGGGTTGGTATTTTCACCCCTTATCTAGGTCATGAATGCCTGAAGTTCAATTGACGTAAGTGCAATTGTTCTAACGTATGAAACTTTCAATGTTTACACATAGTAAGTCTTGAAATAATTGAAAATCTTTTATATTTTTTCCAATATGGTTGCCTAATTCACATGTTTTATGGTGTTTGACTTGTTTAATGAATGTTACTAACAAGAGCTCGTGAGACACATCATTACTAGTGTGTTTACTACAAATCTTTCTTTCTTATATATCTACTGTTTTATTATATCTTGAATTATGTATGTTATTGTTATTGTATATTTTACTATGGTATCTACTTAATTCAAACTGTGATGCTTACCTAGTCAAGTTAAATAAAACTCATAAAAAGATTTCATAAGTTGGCGTATCTATCACCTTTTTACATCCTAATGGCTTATTTGAATTCGACATTTAATTCATATATGTGTAATTATATTGATGTGTACAATTTCACCTTGAATGCATGATATATTACAAACTAATGTCCATTTCTTAACTATGGTTTATGTAAAAGCCAATTTTATACAAAATTCAAAATAATACTAATATTTTCTTCGTCTAAAAAAATATTTTCTTATATTTTTTTAGTTATATTAATAAAATATTTTAGAGAAATGGTTTAGGCTCGAAATCTTATGTCTTAATTTTTATCTTATTAACATGATCATGATAAACTATTTAAAAAATACCCAAGTTTTTAGGCAAGTGTACATTATGAATAATATTTTAAATAGTATATCATAATTATGTTTATAATATAAAGATTAAGATATAATTTATGATAAAAGATATGAAGCTCATAATTTATAATCGAAAGAAGGAATAAGGCACAAATAGCTCGAGAAATCAAAAAGATCACAACAGTTAAATTATCATTACTTCTAGATTAAGTGATGATTTGATACTCTAATTAAATAACTCAATTAATTCGAACCAATCTAACCAAATTTTATTAGTTTTAAAAGATTTTTTGGTTGATTTAATTTTAAATTTTAAAGAACCGATAAACTATGGGTTAGTTTGATTTTGAAATTTAAAAATCAATCAAAATCGAACCAATATATATATATATATATTGATTTTATTATATCTAATTTATTTTTATTTTTATTTATTTATTTATAGATTTTTTCATATTTTTTTCTATTAAAAATTTAATGTTCTAACATATAATTATTTTCATTAACAATCCTAATTCTTTTTTTAACTTATACTTTTGTGAATAGATATTTAAATTAATATATGTGTATAAATTTTTAATTATTATATGATATGATAATTTTTAATATATATATATATATTATAATTTTTAAAAATTGTAAAATTAATAAAAATTTATAACCACATATGATAATAAAATTTAAAAAAACCAATATAACTAACCTAATTTTTTTTAGTTAAATTTGGAATGATCTTACTTCAAAATTGCTTTACTTCAATTTTTATATTTTATTTATATTTTATAAAAATTATTTGATTAAGTTGTTTTAATTTCTAGTTTAAAATCAAATTAATTCAATTTTACAAGAATGATTTCAAAAAAAAAAATACAAATAATAATTTTTTTTTATTAAATAAAAATAATATTATATGATAAAATTTGAATTTAAATGAATGATGATAAAATGGGTAGCCATACAAGTTAATCTCAATACAAATACCAACGACTGGTAAAGGAAAGAACAATATGAATGATGAATAATATACCAAAACTAATGAATAATAACACGTCGACAGCTCACTTGAGGCCCAAAGGCGGCACTTCACTTTTTGACCCTTCTCTTTCTGGCCCCTTCAGCCATGTCCATATGAGTGAGTCTTTTCACATCCCCCGCCGTTGCTCTATCCCTCTCTACTTCGATGGTCAGCGGTAGCTCAATATCCTAAAGGTCCACGTCATCTTCCCGGTCGCGGAAGCCTCTAGCGACTAAGTGTACCGATTGTCCTGCAACGCCTTCGTCAATGACGTCTTCGAAGCTTCCATCTAAGCTATCGGCTTCTTCAGCGAGCCCCACCAGCCCTGACATCCCCAAGCTCAAGGAGATTGTTACCGTTACAGTCTGGTTTCGATCCCTAAGGTTCCTCTTTTTTTGTTTTTTTACTCTATTAATGTTATTCTTCTCGATTTGGATTGTTTATGGGACTGGATTTGGTGATCGAGTTAGTCGTGGGTTGACATTGAAGCTGATGATGATTTTCATTCCTCTTTTTTTATTTTGTGGTTTTAGTTAAGGTAAATTTGGGGTTTGAATGTGGGTTTTGAACAGTGTCAGGGAGATAAAGAAAGGGGATGAGATAGCTTGGTATGCTGATGAAGACCATACTGTTAGGAACGAGTACAATCCTTGTACTGCTTATGGTTTCGGTAAATATATTCTCTTTTTTTTTTGCACTAATTTTTATTTCCGTTTTATAGTTGCTTCTAGTTGAGTTCGCATTCATATACGTGAAATGATTATTGCAATTTGAATTTTATAGCTTTTCTTGGAATATGTTTATTTGAACATTTTTCTTGGAATATGTTGCAGATAGGGTGTTTGGGCCTGCAACAACAACAACAAGAAGCCGCCATGTTTAAGATATTGCTGCACATCATGTTGTTACTGGTGACATGTAAGAATGGAAAAAAAAAACTGCTAATTCGGTTATTCGTACCGTCGGTTCGATTTTTATCTAATAAAGTTTGAGAACGGATACGATTTTAAGTAAAAACCGAACATGAAACAATAGTTACGGTTTGGGTAAGGCTATATTGATAGCCGTATCCACCCGTACCTGAAATTAATTATATTTATTTAATTAATTTATATATTAATTAATAATTAAGGTTTATTAAAAAAAAATTTAAAAATTCGGAAAAACCGTGTTTTTTTTAGTATTTTTTAATAACCGTCCCAAACCGTTACCCGTAGGTAAAAAACCATCTCCGAATTGTAACGGATTTTGGATACAGTTTTTATAATTGGTTTGGGGATAGTTATATCAAAAACCGTCACATTTGTACCCGTGCTCATCCCTTTTATCATGCAAGGGTTAATGGTAGTTTATTTCTTATTTTTTACGAGTTATTACTATTGTTAACCTTATTTTTTTTTCTTTTTTTCCGTTTCTTTGAATATCCCAAATAATATGGCGACCTTTGTTGCATTTTGCATTTTCTATTTTTATTTCCTTTTCTTTTTTACTTGGATACTAACTTTAACTTTTATTTCTGTGCACACCAATTATGTGTCTAATTCGATAACTATTCTATGATTATGCACTGGTGATTAACTTTGATATGCATTGATTCTATTGTTTTTGCATATGGTGTTACCAGCAGTGGAAAGACTCATACAATGCATGTAAGTGACAGAGGATAACTTATTTCATCCAAGTCTCCATTTCTTATTTATGGTTCAATGATACTGCCAACAGTTGTGTCGATTGTGTTTTCTTACCTTTTTGGCCTATGAACTATTTACAGACTTTAGTTTAGACTTTTGCATTTGTGCATGGTGGATCCATGCCTGCTGGACTTACTAGGCTGGACTTAAGTTTTTATGCCCATTGTATATAATATTCTAAACCGAGTTGTACATTGTATACCGTTTTACTAGTTTTGAATCAGACCTATTTTCGTGGTTAATAAAGTGAAAGATCACGTTTTTCATGTCAATCTTGACTTATTTCTGACATTTCATAGTTCAAAATTCTTTTTAGTCGTGAACTAAAAATTTACACTGTCTTGAACTTCAGGGTGAGCAAAAATTGCCTGTAATCATTCCTTTGGCAATAAAAGATGTGTTTGGGATCATACAAGAGGTAATGGATTAGAACTGTACGAAAGTATAGTTATTTAACCACTTTTAAACCATTTATTTGTCTTTTTATGTGCTAAAATATGATGAAAAAAACTTAGTTTGTGTTTAATTATGTGAATGTGGGTGGAATGATAGAGAATTAAGTGAAAACGAGTCAAAAACAAGGAAAAATAGCTCATGTCGTGACAGGGAGAAAAACACGACCATGGTGCACATGGAGGAAAAATAACATAATAAAGACCAAGTTGCGGCGGCGAAAATAGGTGTGGTTTGCAATTTATGGCCCAAAAATCAGAGGAGGCTTGGCCTTGATGCACAAGAACCTATGCCATGATGCGCGTAGTAATTAGGCAGAATCTGACTGATAATACTTATCTTCTATTTTTAAGCTCGTATCTTTAGGGGTTTTGTCTAATAGTTTATATTAGGTTGTTTTTCCTATTAATTGATTCTAGTGGGACATATATTAAACACAATTAAGAATCAATAGAACTTAACAACCGTTAAGAAGAGATAAAAAAGTTCAAAAGGCATAATTTTTTGAACAATTCAAAAGATTAAGTGTATCTCTTCTTCTTCTCTTTTTTTTTTTATAAATTTTTATATATTGATTTATGAAAAATCTGAGTTTTATAAACTTTAATTTATTAATTTAGGGATCTTATGAACTCAATTTTTTACATGTAATGATCTAATATTTTATTCATATTGTGATTGTAATTCAATTATATTATTTAATATGAGTTTTATGTTTTTAATTGTTTGGTTAATAATTGATCTATAGAGGTAATTAAATAGATTTGAGAGAATTATTTAATTTGTTTTGATTAAATAATATGCATAGTTTTTAGGTATAAATATATGATTTTTATGTATGTGGTCTATAATTGATGATTTTAATTTGTAGTATGCAATCTAATTGGTATGAATGAGATTAAGTTAATTATTATATGATATGTAGTTTACTTAAAGAGAAATGCATATTATGCTTGATTCAATTGATCATACAATTGGTTGGTAATTATTTTGAAAAAATAATTAGTGATTCATATGTTTAAGAAATTAGAAGATTAAAGATTGCTAGATTGTTTTCTCATATATTTTCATCGTTGTTGAGTTTTGATTTGAGTAATTAATAGTCATTTATTTCAAGGTTTTAAAATTTCTATTGTCTAAATAGTATTCGTTAATAATTATATTGGTACTTGCCATAAGTTATATATATAACTCCTTGTATGATCGATATTTGCACTTAGGTATATTATATTACTCACATGACCTGTATATTTGTGGTAAGCGTGCTAACTTTTTGGGACCATTGTTGAAAATTTTAATACTTGTAACATGTATCAATAATGTTGATTACCCTGCTAGTTAAGACCTTCTATTTTTTTTAGTGTTTTTGTTGTATGGTCAGGTTGATGGTTGACAATCTTGTACGTTGTGATCCAAAAATAAAAAGAATCTTACATCGTTTAAGAAATGAACAGTAGCATAGGATCAATCAGAGGTTATAGTAGAATAAGAGGATCAACAAGTTTTGGTCTTCTTATAAACACTTCAATATAGCTCGTCTAATTCATCTATTTGTAGCATTATTTTCTCACCAATTGCATCCATTGACATATTCAACATTATGAATGCCTAATATGATTTGTGTTCTAGTTCCAACGGTAGATGACATGCCTTTCTATAGACCAACTTATATGAGATAGTACTAATTAGTGTTTTAAATACAATTATGTATGCCCGTAAAACATCATCTAAATTAGAGGTCCAATCCATTATGAAATTATTTACTCTTTTTTCCAAAATTCTTTTCACCTCTTTATTGGACACCTATGTTTTCTCATTTTTTTTTTGGGATGATGGAGGTAAATCCCTTATACTTAATCTCATACTTAAATAATAGAGAATTAAAAGCTTTATTGCAAATGTGACTAACTCCATCACTAATGATAATCCTTGAAGTTCCAAACTTTTGAAAATGTTTTTTTTTTCAAAAATGGCATCACATTTGTTGTTAGCTATTTCTTTTACCCACTTTGACATATAATGCACACTTACTAGTATGTATTGGTTACCAAAGGACGAATGAAACAGTCTTATAAAGTCAATGCCCCAAACATAAAACAATTTTACTTTAAGTATTATTTAAGGGCATCTTATCTCTTTTGAAAAATTTCATGCAAGTCCCGTTACACGTGTGCTTATGTGTTGTCTTTTCATGTACATAACATAGTGTCTGTTTTCCTTTTACTTAGTGTATTTGTATTCCTCTATGTAAGGTCGGTTACTACGAATTAGTAATTCACACAGACACATAGTTAGGAACACTTTGTATACAAGTATATTTACACGCACAATGGGGTTTTCTTTTCCGTAGTGTATATGCTAGGTTGAGAGTGTTGGTTTTTGGCTTTCTTATTGATGTTGCCACTTGTGGTTTTCTTCATTTTGAGTGTAGGTATTTATGGTTAGTACTCGGCTATTTATGAAATGAAAAAATGTGATTTTTTAAAACCTTGTCAACAAGCTTGCTATGGACCTCGCTACCACTCTCGCCACCACCTTTGGCCAAGTGGTTGGTGAGATGGAAAACCGAGTGCTATAAATATCCCTCTTTTCTTTTATTTCTTACCCATTGTTTAACAACTAAAATTCACATTGAGATTTATATCTATTTTCAAAATTATTTTAAAGGGCTCAAATTTGAAAGTGGGTCAGTTTATGTTTAGTTATCAAATTGTTATCTGTGTGAGTATATGGTGTGACTGTGTGTCTCCCTTACGTGATTTGATATTTGTAGTGGAATGTGTGTATCGTGAGGTTGAGAGTAGTTACACTTCTAATTAATAATCAGTAGTTTCCAATCACACCACATTGGGTAGTGATGGTTGTGGAGGATAACCGGGTTCACGTGTTGAACCAAACACCTGCGAATGAAGTTTAAATTCTAATTAGAAAGCATTTATTGTTTACTTACTTTCTGTTTTGATATATATATAATATCTACTATCTCAAGTTATCTACATTTTCTTTACTTCTGCTGCGTGTTTTGTATTAGTGTTTACTTTCTTGCATGTACGAGTTAGGATTGAGTTCTTAAGGAGGGTGAATCTCCTATCCCTGGTAGTATACCAAGCTGTTGACTCTTTCAATTGATATGAGAGTCGATGCACCTTTTTGGGCTTAGTTGCTTCGGTATTGATTCTATTAATTCCCTTGTTCACACACATACACTTTCTCTCTATTGGAGTCGGGAAAAAGGAGTAATGTACTTAGACCTCCACTTTTCAATGAGTTAAATTGTGCCTATTGAAAATTACAAATGTGGGCTGGTCTTTAGAAGACCTTGTATAGTTCCTTGTTGAGAATGGCTGGTGATTTTGAAACCAATGGTTGAATAGACTAAAGAATAATCTAAGAGTCCAAATGAAATAGTAAAAGTTTTTATGTTATCATCAAGGCTATGTCACCTAATGCATATAAAAAAATTCAGTGTTGTATGGTGTCTAAACAAGCTTGGCATATCCTTGAGGCAACTCATGAAGGGACTTCTGTTGTTAAGAGGTCCAAAATGCTTAAGTTGAATAGATTTTATACACATCTTCTAACATTGTTAATTGTTCTTACAACATGAGTAGGCTCATCAGGAAAGAAAAAAATATAGAAAAATCATCGCCAATCTACCTTATAGGTTTCATGTTAAAGTTACTGTACTTGAATGAATGTACAAACTTGGTGAGTTTTCCGTGATGGGCTAGCTGGTGACTTGTAAGTCTTCAAACTACATCACCTATTACCAAGACAAGAGAAAATTCCCTCCGAGAAGGCTAAGAGCTTGGCTCTAAAAAAACATAGGAAGTGATCATAGCAAAGATGTTAGTGTCATGGTTTATGATAATGATGATTCTAATCCCTATGAGAAGGAAATGGCCTTCCTTGTCTAGAGATTTACCATATTCTTTAGAAAGAAAAACTAGCATCTGGGTTTACTAGAAGAGATACATCTTGTTCCATAACCTCATATTCTACTAAAATTGATGAAGACTCAAAAAATGAATTTGAGAAGCCAAGCAAAGGACACTTGAATAAAATTTGATGTTTCGAATGTGTGAAGTCAAGTCACACTGCTGTAAGGTGTTTTTAGAAACAAAATCGCATGAACAAGCATGCTATGAAAGCTGAAGTTATTATTTTGAGTAGTACTAGCAGTGAAGAGGAGGATAACATTAACTTTCTTGCTTTCTCTACTTTAGGAAATGACATTGATCCTCCAACTAGCACCTCAGAAATTCAAGAGTCTATAGTTGAAACTAATGATGATGAAGACGAGTATGATGAATTGCTTGATTAATATAATGCATTCCTGTTGGAACATATCAAATCAAAAAAATCTAAAAAAAAGGATTTGGAGAGCCTGGATGAAAATGAGTGCGAGATAAGTTCTTTGAAGAAAACTCTTAAGAATAGGAAGTCCTCAACTAATGATCAATGCCATGATCTCACTAACAGGTGTGAGATCATTCAAAAGAGACATTTAGATTTGTAAGAAATGTTTGACATAAATTTCGAGAAGATAAAGAGACTTGAGGAACAATTGAAGTGTTCCACCTCTAATAAAAATACTCCTTTGTATATCATTCATGATCCCTTAAATGATCAGAAGAATGAAATTGAATAGTTGAAAAGGCAGATAATTATCTTTGAAAGTGTCAAAGAGTATCTAACTTATGCTCTCATTGAGAAAGAAGCTAAAGTGGAACATATGAATGAGAGAGTTGGGATTCTCAATAATTCAACGGCTTACCTGGAATCTTTCCTTAATGAAAAGAAATATTTGATTACAGCCTGTTCTTCCTCAACTGTCAACAAAATGATTTCTAGTTCCTTGAAATTAAGTGAAATTATCAGTAACACAAATCCATTTGGTGATAAACGCAGTATTGGACATAATGAAGAGGTTTATACTTCTACTTCTACTGTTCTTAAGTTTTCTAATTCTATTAAACAAGATTCTAAGTTGAAGTAAGTTGTTACTATCCCAAAAGGTAAGTCGATTGTGTCATTTCAGCCTATCTCCCCTAGCAAGGTGAACCTTTCATCTAAGGCTAACGATATTCGTTGCTCCAGTTGTGGTTCACTACCTTTTTCTACTGTCATTCCCATTTGTCACCATTGTGGTAAACTTGGGCATTTGATACCACACTACGGTAAATTGACTTCTTAACCTTATGGGAAAGATAATGTGAGTGTTTCCTCTTTTACTCCTTCGCTACTACTCTTCGGAGTTAAGGATCCAATTTTTCCACTTTATTGTTCGTACTTGTTATTATTGTGGCATTGTTGGCCACATTGCTAGGCAGTGTCCTAAATATGTGAGGAGTATATCTTGAAGTTCTCCTTCTCGCTCTCACTCATCTCATTTTTCTAGATGTAGCTATTGTTGCTCATCAAAGCATGTTCATGCAAGTTGCATTATGCTTTTGAGGCACAAAGTAGAAAGAAATAAATTTATCTCAAAAAGTCTACCTCAATCGGCTTAAATGGATGTCTCAACTGATTTTTAAAAAACTATAAACAAAACAGATCATGAGTCTCATAAACACCACATGCTCATATGAGTTAGAGATTATCTCTGAGTTTTGTTGCCCCTTACAAATTCTATAAACGGAAGGATGCAGTTTGATTACTATTTTTGGGTGACCTTTTAGGTTTTAGTTGTTTATTTTCTTTCCTCCCTTTGTTTATCGTCTTTCTATATGTGAGTTTATGATATTTTGTTTGTGTTCATCTGTTTGACAATTCTTTTGTCTCTCTCTTACTACTTTCTTAACATGAACAGTGTGTTAATTATCATATTGTTTGTTTTACTTGTATGATGGATCATTTACTATTTTCCTCACATGCTAGTTGCTTTGACATATTCCTTATGTGCTTTTGTCTTGCATACTTCATGTTTCCTTCTCTATGGACTTTTTTTGTATGCACCTCATGTCATATGCTCATCATGTAGAGCCAAAGTATTAAGATTATACTTTATGTAGTCTTTTCTTTCATTTTCCATGTCATATAGATTGCATCTTACCTGTTTTACTTTCTTGTACCTAGTATGTTATTTGTTGGTCATTTGTCTATCTTCTGTTGGTGTCTATTATTATTTTACCTGATCTTCCTTTTCTTTTGAAACACTTTCCCTTTTTTCTTAGGAATTGGTCTACATTAATACCTTTCTTGTAGTTATTATTTTTTGTGTTTCATGAGATTAATAGGTTTTCTCTTTGCTAAACTATCACATGTAAAATTTAGTTTAAAGGGATCATGTTGATATATGTTTGGCATACATTTGACCTAAATTGAAGTGTGGATATTTTGACATGTGTTTTATTTGAGAACATGTTTGCCTTAAATATTTGAATTTGTATGGTTATTTTGAGAAGCTTGTATGGATCTCTTGCTTTGATGTTGTGTATGTCTCTAACAAGCTATAGAATTTACTTTTGGTGTCTCTCGAGGCGAAATCCTAGGTGCTACTTGGTTAAAAAGATTATTTAGATCATTCTTGAATCGTTTGATCCTTTCTTGCCACCATTTTTTTCTTATCCTTAGTCTCTTTCTTTGAGCTATTACGCTACTCTTTCATTTCTTTGCACCCAAAACATGAGAAGTAAAGAGAAAAGAAACCATGTTTGAAGATATAAGTGTCATGGATATGATCTTATTTATTTGATTGGATCAACAAAGGTGTGTTCAAGCCTAAATGTATTCTCTCTTCTACCTATACCTTAGTCTATCTTTACAAACTTTGAAAGACTTATTGATTTCTTTTAGGCTGACACTTACATTAGAGGAGAGAGAGAGAAAAAAAACTAATTGTGAACTTACAAAACTTGGTTCAACTTGAGTCTATATTTCAGTTTGCTTGGTTCGCATAAGCATATCTTGATGGTATATAAAGTAAACAAATTTTGCATATCACACACTATGCATGGCATCAAATATTTAGTCATAACCTTACTTGAATGCATCATGGATTGATGGATATGTGGATTTTTACGTTGATTGTATTGACTATTCCTTGAGGACCCTCTGTTTTGTTGAACATGCTTTGTTTGTTTGCTTCCTTCGTTTTGTTATTCTTGTTGTCTACTATAGTGCATAATATATTTATTGTGTCAAGTGAATACTTTTAGGATTATAGGTGTATATCTTATGTATGCGGTTAAAGGAGGTTCTATGTTTGTTTTACTTTCTGTTACTTGTCCTATTTTTGAGGCTTTGTGTATTGTTCATGTGATACTTTCTTCTCTTTGACTTCACATTTTATGAACCATGCATAAATATGATGTTAGTATAACATGTTGCATGCATTGTACGCAATCCCTTGTTTCACTTGTTTTACTATGTGTTTATTTGCTATCATGTAGTAGTGAGTTAGAGCTTGTTTCTCACATGTTGTTGATAGCTTGACATTTTTTATTGGAATACACAACACTTGTTTCTGCCTGTGTATTCAGTTTGTTGATTATTGCATAATTTTATTTTTCGTTTGTTCGTGTTATCTTTTATCTTTTTTGCATGACTGCATGTAGTGCTTTTATTGTGTTTACTTTAATCTTATCTGTAATGTTGCATTAATGTTAAGATTATAGCAAATTTGTATATCATCTCTCCCTCATATAAGGTTATTCCTTTGACTTTTAGTGTTAAAAGAGAAGAAGTTTTTGTGCACAACTATACGTTTATTACCATGATGTGTGTTACATGGGTTATGAGTATAGAACTGCACTACATATTATTGTCTAACTTGCATGCATCTAGAGAGAGTTGTGTATATTTACTTATGTTTGTGCCTATCGTTGTGTACCTATGTAGGGGTAACACGATATCGTGTGGTTTAACTACACGCTATTTTGTATGATACGTTCACAGGGTATGTGTTTGTTTTGTGTGTGTAGGTTACAAGTGTAGAGTGAAGTCTTCATGCTTCTAGTGTGTTGTGTGTAGTGGTGTTGAGACCCTTGTATTTCAGAGTGACAGAGATTGGGTGGGTTGTTTCATGAAGTTAGATGGAGCACTCAAAATGGATGCACTTGGAGTAGATGTGTCTTTTGGGTTTTGTTATGTGTCATTGTATTATTCATCGGAACAAACAACCTTAGGATATCTTCATAATCATCTCATGATGATGTGTTTTTGTATCTAGTTGTGTAGTGTTTTGACACAGAAAGCCAAAGGGGGAGATTATAAGTCCCATTGCACTTGTGTTTGTGTGTTGGCTTCCCATGTACGAAACATGATGTCTTTTTCTTTTTACTTAGTGTATTTATCTTTCTTTGTATAAGGTTGGTTACTTAAGATCAGCAATTCACACATGCATATAGTTATGAACACTTTATATGCAAGCATGTTTATAGACTCTACAGTATTAGTTTTCATACTGTGCATGCTAGGTTGAGAGTGTTGGTTTTTGGCGCGAGCTTGTCACTTGTGTTTTTGTTCGTTTTGGGTGTGGATATTTATGGTTAGTACTCAGAAATTTATGAAATAAAAAGTGTGACTTTTTAGCACCTTGCCAACAAGCTCGTTATGGACCTCGCTACCACCCTTGGCTAGATGGTTAGCGAGGTGGTGAATCCGAGTGCTATAAATACCTCTATGTTTTCTCTTACTTCTTACCCATTGTTTAAGAGACGAAACTCTTTCAAAATTCAAACTGATATTTCTATCTATTTTTGAAATTATTTTGGAGAGCTTATTTTTTAGAGTGGTTTGTTTTTTATCAAATCGTTATCTATGTGAGTACTTGATGTGACTATGTGTCTCCTATACACGATTTGATATTTGTAGTGGACTGTGTGTCCCATGAGATTGAGAGTAGATACACTTCTAATTACTAATCAATGGTTTTCAATCACACCATATTGGGTGGTGTTGGCTATAGAGAATAACTAGGTTCACTTGTTGAATCAAATAGTTGTGAAAACAGGAAGTAAAGAGCAGTAGTAAGCAATTTGGATGAAAGTCCTAACTGATAGAGCTCATAGTGATTTTATTATCTATCAAAGTTGTAACTTGTTTATTGCTAGTGAATTATTTATTACTAAGTGGTTGTCTTAAGCAACCCAAGGATATTACCACATAAACGTAGTCTCTATGTGCGATTACCTCATTATATCGTCTATTATGCATGATATGCCTTTGAGTTAGTATAATTCGAGTTTGTTGTGTTTATGTTTCATCATATTGAAGCATAAACTCTAATTAGAAAGTATTTTTTGTTTTCTTGCTTTCTGCTTTGACATATATAACATATTTTGTCTCAAGTTATTTACATTATCTGATATTATATTATCTATACTTCTATTATGTAAACTATATTCTTGTTTACTTTCCTAGGGTTGAGTCCTTAAAGAATCTGCATCTCTTATCCCTAGTAGTATAACATGCCATGGAATTTTTTTCATTACATATCCTTTGGCATATCACATGTCTTTAGATAAAGATAGGCATCTCTAAATAGTGTAAGCCAAACATAATTAGATTGAAGTACCTTAACTTCTATTTTTGTGCTTCCAAGTGGCCTTCATATTTTGAGCTATGGAAATAGTGAAAAATACTTTCAACTTCATTATAAAGGACATACCTTGAAATTCCATCATCACATTCTCTATAGAGGTAAGAGTCATCCCAATAATATTGTTTTATATCATGGAAGAATTTTTCTTTTGTTGCCATCTGAGGTCAAGTGAAAGGATGCTAGCAACTAGAAAGTTTGTAATGTTTGCATACCATGATATGTCAATTTAAGCCACTGAAAGAAGTTACTCATCTAGAAAAAGCCATACTAGCTTTACTTTCCAATCTAAGTAGACAGTCACCTTGTCCCAACCAAATATGACCTATATTACTCAAAGGCATATACAATGGTTATGAGTTCCTTTTCTATAGTGGTATAATTCATTTGAGCATCATTGAGTATTTTTCTTGCATAATATATGGCATGGAACATCTTGTCTCTTTGTTACCCCAAAACAACACCAATAGAAAATTTACTTGCATCACAAATTAACTCAAAGGGCTTGCTCCAATCTGGTGCTACTATAATTGGTACTGACACTAATTTCTCTTTAAGTACTTGAAATGCCTCTAAACATTTATCATCAAATCTGAAAAGCATGTATTTTCCCAATAGATTGCACAAGGTTTTGGAGACTTTGGAAAAATATTTGATAAATCTATGACAAGAGCTCGCTTGCCCAAGAAAAATTCCTAACTCTTGTTACACTAGTAGGTGGTGGCAACTTCTATCTTAGCTCTATCCACCTCAATTTCCTTAGTTAAGACTTTGTGACTCAAGATAATACCATCATGTACTATGAAGTAATACTTTTCCTAATTTAGAACCTAGTTGGTTTCTTCACATCTTTGTAGCACTGCGTAGAGATAGTATAAACACTCATCAAATGTGTTCCTAAAGATCGAGAAATCTTCCATGAAGATCTCTAAATGCTTCTCTACCATGACGAGAAAATAGTATTTGATCACCCTTAAGGTGAAATCCTAATGAATATTTAGCTTGAGAAATAATTTAGGCCTTAATTGGATTGATTGAACCTTTTAAACAAACTATTTCTAATATCCTTAGTCACCTTTTTTAGTCTAAGATCTATTCATATCTTTAAGCCACATTTTAAGCCTAACTAATATATGTTACCTTTACCCTTAAATCTTTAATTTGTATGAAAAATACAATCATGTGCTATGTTATTGAGCGAGGTGAAATGTACTATGCACCCTATTTAAAAAAAACACAACTATCCCTCTAAACAAAAAGGAAAAAAAGAATAAAATTAAAAATAAGTTTGGGGGTGTTATGAAGTTATATATTAAAAAAAGATGTGAAATAAAAGAATGAAAAAAATGATAAGATATGATGTACTAAAACATCAAGTGAAAGCTCAATTATAGTTAAATCTTGCATGATGAATAAAATAAAAGTTAAGATGTGAAAAAAGCCTAAATATATCCATTTGTCTACTCTCAACTAAGCCTTACATTACAAGCTTGCAAAGTCTTATTGATCTTTAGCTAAATGCATATTTACATTATTGGAAATGGGTGTAAAAAATAGACTTATGAAACTTGTTCTAAGACTTGGTTGATTAGCATGCTCATTCAAGTTGATCTCATGAGTATATTGGATGACATCATATGCAACACACACACATAAATTAATTCATCAAAAACCTTACATATCTTTATATTAGTGGAATGTTGATTAATGGATATGTGAATCTCATTGTCACAAAATTGTACAACTCTTGAGGGGGATAATTTATCTCAACATTCATGTATTGATAGATATGTATTTATGAATATACTACCCATATCATTTTAGCTAGTTAGATTTGGCTCTGCTTGAGGGAAAGCAAAGAGTTAAATCTAAGGGTATGATAACTCTACTAGAGTTTTAGTATAATTATTAAATCACTTCTAAACCATTTATTTACCTTATTATATGCTAAAACATAATGAAAAACTTAATTTGTGTTTAATTATGTAAATGTAAGTGGAACGACAAAAAAAGGGTGAAAACAAGGAAAAATAGCCCATGTTGTAATAGGGAGGAAAACTGGGTCGTAGCACTCATTGAGGAAACATAATGTAGTGAGGACTATGCCACAAGGTGAAAAAATGACATTGTGGCTTGCGATTTATAGCCTGAAAATCAAAGAAGGCTTGGTTACGGCATGTAAGAACCTATGCCACAACGCGCATAAAAATCAAGCAGATTCTGGTTGGTGATGCTTATCTCTTATTTTTAAGTTTATCCCTTGGATCTTTTAGGGGTTTAATCTAGTATATTAGGTTGTTTTTCCTATTAATTAACTTTAATGGAGCATAAATTAAACACACAATTAAGAATTTAAAAAACCTAGCAGTTCTTAAGAAGAGAAAAAAAAGAGAAAATTCAAGAAAATATTAAAGAATATATAATTTTGTGAAGAATTCAAGAAAAGATTAGTATTACAAATTAAAAGATTTTTTTTCATTTATTTATGAAAAATATGAATTTTATGAACTTAATTATATCTAGTTAATTTATTAATCTAAGAATCTTATGAACCTAATTTTTTGCGTATAATAATATAATATTTTATCCTGATTATGATTACAATTCAATAATATTATTTAATCTGAGTATTATGTTATTATTTGTTTGATCAACAATTGATATAAAAGATAATTAAATAGATTTGAGAGAATTATTTAATTATTTGTTTTAATTAAATAAAATTTATAATTTTTAAATAGAGATATATAATTTATATGTAAATGGTATATAATTAATAATGTTAACAAGTGCTTAGCAAACCATATTAGCCACATTTAAGGATTTGATGGATAGTTGATCTCACATCACTAAATGTCAGTAATATCTATATCAACGTGTTTGTCCTTTATACATGTATTTAAGGATTTGATGGATAGTTGATCTCACATCACTAAATATCAGTAATATCTATATCAACGTGTTTGTCCTTTATACATGTAATTACATCAAGAGAAAGTTCTTCAAACTGAAAATGAAAAATGTTGATACCGGAAAGATTTTACTTTTACAAATATTATAATCTGATTTACTGTGCAAATGAAAAGCAGCTTTAAACTGATTCAATTTAGCAACTTAATTATCATTCCCTGTGAAGAGAGAAAGTTCTTCAAGCTAAAAAAAACATAATATGAGAGTGGTAAATTACCACAATTCAAAGTTATAGCTACAACAATAATCATGAAAGATAACTTTATCCAATGAAAGTAGAACTAATAATAAGAGTAAATAAATATTTTATAATTTTATTTAGATTATAATAAAAATAGTTATTTTAATATTATTACCCATAAAAAAATATTAATTATATTTTTATATATTTATCACTTTTCAACAAACCTTATTAGCTTTACGTATTATACAGACTAACGGTTTGCAATTCAATAATTTAAATTATTGAGATTTGAATATCTATAACTCTGATATTATATTGAAAGTTGTTAAGAAATCAATTCTCACAATAACTTAAGTTTATGAGACACTTGATTTTCTAATAATTTTTAACACATTTTTTAATGGAACGTACATGATAATTTGACCTTTAATTGATAATTGTACACACAAAGAAATAGTTTAGTAGTTTTGAGCTGATTTAAATTCAACTACTTAAATATCATATCCTATAAATACAAATTGTTTGAAAGAGCATTACCTACAAATTCTCTTTGAGAGTTTAAGTTGTTAGGTGATGTGTTAATAATCTTTGTTGCCTTTTGGGTCTTAACATTTATCCTTAATGAAGGGACTCAAACACAAGGGTTTTTAACACTCCTTTGAATGGGATCTCACTTATGGATTAAGTAAATATTTTTGAAGGTTCATCAAGTATAGATAAAGTATGTTATAAAAGAATAAAAGGCTTAAATAAAATGTTAACATAAAATTCATGAAAGTGAAAAAATTGAAGATGGAGAGAGTTAATGACTCTATGAAAAGGGATAGGATCAATCACACAACGTCGCATGTATCGAATGATCTAGAGCCATGTCACATGTTAGCACGACGTTCATTTCGAGTTCGATGCTTGGTCAACGTTTTCTCCACATGACTTCACCTAATTTGTCTGTTCATTTCACATGTGTGCCACGTCATCCATAACTACAAATCACGTCCCGCCATGTGTCACTAACTCAGAAAGCGTTGATCGAGACTTGTTTTTCGTCACGCGTCGTTCTCTGATTTTCTCACTAAATTCATGTGCCACATGTCTGATTCTAATTTGTTGGCATTGTTAATGTTTCCCTTTTCATCTCAACCTTTGATCTAATGGTCTAGATTCTACTCGAATTATATTTAATTTTCTAATCACCCCACAAATCCTAATGAATCGTAATTAACATAAGTTTTATCAATTTTTAGAGCTAAGAAGAAAAAAAACACAAAAATTCAAAAGGAGATAAAATTTTGGTGGAGGTTCAAGAATAAATTGGTACTATAATTCAAGAAATTGATTATATTTCTTCTTCTACTCCTTTTTTATCAATTTTTATATCTTTCTTTATAAAAAATATGAGTTTTATGAATAAAATTATGTCTAGTTAATTTATTAATCTATAGGTCTTATGAACCAAATTTTTACCATGTGATGATCTAATATTTTACCATAATTATGAATTCAATTCAATTCAATTTAATTATATTATTTTATTTTATTTTTATGTTATTAATTGTTTGGCCAACAATTGATTTATAGAGACATTTAAATAGATTTGAGAGAATTATTTAATTGTTTGTCTTGATTAAATGACATGTATAGTTTCTAGGTAGAGATGTATGATTTTTATGAATGTAATCCACAATTGATAAACTTAATGAGTAGTATGTAATTTAATTGACATGAGAGTGTGAGTATGTTAATTGTTATATGGTATGTAGTTTATTTGATAGAGAAATACATACTATATTAAATTCAATTGATCATGTAATTAATTGATAACTATATTGGGGGAATTTTAGTGATTCACATGTTTATAAAATTGGGGAATTAAGTATTCTTAGATATTTTTTTTTAGTTTTCAAATCTAATTTAATTAATTATTGCTAATTATTTTTAGTTCTTTTAATTTTGTTTTCTTAAAATATAAAAACCCAAAAAAATTAATTTTTTTTGTTTTAAAAATTAGTTTTTAATAACATAATCTCCGTGAGAACGATATTTTTTTGTCATTATATTAATTGTTATGAAACGTATACTTGTGTATTCATTATACATAATTTGTGTCCGATCAAGAGTTAAATCGAAGAAATTATATTTTTTTATGTTAGAAGAATCTTAATAATATTCCTAGAAGTTCAAGCTATGTTAAGCTGTCAGGAGGAGGTAAGCTAACTATATATTTTATGTTATTCATAGGTGTTAATACAAATATTTCACAGTAACCATAAAAAGCAACAATTTGCTAAAAAAACATAAATTTCTTTGTACGCTATATATTATCTAAAATTGTCATGTAATTGAATCATATACTTTCTTTTTATTTCATTGTTTCTATTTCAACCAAATCATTCTTTCTTGTGGCTGACTTTTTTTAAAGGTTATAAATGATCTGCTTGATCCAATTGGACAAAACCTACGAATACGAGAGGATGCTCAGGTATTTTGCTGATGAGAGATACCTACTGAAGTGGCTGAGATATTCGTTTAGGTTATTGGAAGGCTCTCAGAATCTTGATATACGGTTTTTCCCCTGCTTCTGGTAGGGAACCTATTTGGAAGGGATAAAGGAGGAGGTTGTTTAATTTTGTCTCCTGCCCATGCTCTATTCCTGATAGCTTCCGGAGAAGGTTTATAATTTGTGCTGTTTCTTTCCTTTCATTGTACTTGCATGAAAGTCCTCACACCCTTGGATGTGCTTTCTATTTTTTTTTTTACTACCTATTCTAGAAACTTACTTTGTTACTATCCTTGTTTTCAACGGTGAACATGAAGTCTTTCCTCTAGTATTGCTATCTTTATCATATATATACGGACTCTACTAAAGGAGTTAGGAAAAGCTGCTGTTGAAACTGTTTATTCAATTTGGGAGCTTGCACTATGTGATGGTTTTGTAAATAATAGATTAACTTATAATTTTCTTTTAAGTGGATTGATTTTACATATTTTATACTTTTGTAATTATCTTTGTCTTATAATTTTATCTTATCTTAAAATCTTATAATTATTATAAAAGAGTTTGTACTTTCATATTGAAATAATCATCCTAACATTATGATAATTTTATGAAAATATAGTAATCAATAAAAGTCACTATGATAACTTTATGAAAATATAGTACTCAATATACTTTTATGTTTAATATTTGTTCGTTTTATTCAATAAATAATATTTTGGGGTTATAAATATTAAAATATGAATTTTTAGTGAAAAAATGTAAAAATATATTTTTCAAAAATTTCTTGAAATTTTTTTGAAATTTTTATAAATTGTTTAGGAATTTTTTAATGCAGGACCTATCAGAATAGGACATGTAGATGTCACATAAGTACAGAGGATCCAATTAGAGCACACACCGTGTACAACTAACTAGTCATTGCCACTTGGATGTCACGCAAGCAAAGAGGAGCCAATCAAAATGCATCACATGTACTAGGTCATGTAGGCTTTACCACGGTGTTCACATTGAGTTTTGACGCGTAGTCAATGAGCATGTCACACGTCATCATGAGATTTCTCAATTTGTTACACTAGGGCACCACGCAATTTGGATTAGCAAATTGCAGGCACCACAAGTCATTGACTCAGCACGTGTTGACCATCACCAATCCGCCTTGCCACGTGCTACACGTTGATTCATCCCAAGTTTCTCTCTTGCCATCTGTCGCGATCCCATTGGCCAACGTTGTTTAATTTTTCTTTTTTTATCTCAACCTTTGATTTGAAGCTAATTTGATGGTTTAGCTTCCATCTTAATTTAGTTTAATCCTCTAATTACACCAAAAACCCTACATGGTTGAAATTACCAATTTTTTTTATTAATTTTTGGGTGCCAACAAGAGATAGAAAAGTTCAAGAGAGATAAAATTTGGTGGAGATTCAAGAAGGGATTAGTGTTACAACTTAAGAGATTAATTGTATTTATTTTTCTCATTTCTTTATTAATTTGTATGTATTTTTTATTGAAAAATATGAAATTTATGAACAAAATCATGTCTAGCTAATTTATTAATCTAGGGGTCTTATGAATATAGTTTTCTATATGTGATGATCTAATATTTTATCTCAATTATGATTTCAATTTAATTATATTATCTAATCTAATTGTCATGATATTAATTGTTTAGCCCAAATTGATCTATAGAGACAATTAAATAAATTTGAAAGAATTATTTAATTGTTTATCTTGATTAAATAACATGCATAGTTTTTAGGCATAAATATATAATTCTTATATATATGATCCATAATTGATAAACTTAATTAGTATGCAAATTAATTGACATGATAATGTGATTAAATTTATTACTATATGGTTTATAGTTTAATTGAGAGATGAATACATACTAGATTACATTCAATCGATCATGTAATTAATTGGCAATTATACTGGGAGGATTTTAGTGATTTAAATACTTAAAAAATTAAGAGATAAGTATTCTTGGATAATTTCACACATGTTAATTTTAAGTTAATTAATTATTGATATTTATTTTTAGTTCATTTAGTTTTGCTTTCTTAAAACACAAAAAAAAATTATCTTTACTTTTTAGTGTTAAAATTAGTTTCTAATAACATAATCTTCATAGAAACGATATTTACTTATCATTATATTACTTGTTTGTGATACGTATATTTGCATACTCATTGCACACAATATTTAGTTATTTTTTTATATTTTTCGTAATTTTAATTAATTAATTTATTTATTTATTTTTAATTTTGACATCTCCTTTAGACTATTAGAAACATATTTGGCTCTATTGCACGAGAAAATTATGTAAGGGGAAAATTTTACCTTTAGATCTTGAAATCGAGCATACATTAAGATTAATAAGAAAATAATAAGTTATCACCTAAGTAGAATAAATAGCTAATACATTATAAATAAACAATAATAAGCTAAATTTGAATAACTAGATACCTTAAATGGATGATTGGGATAGAGTTATTAATGAATATGCATTACTTATATTGTAAGAGCTAAATTCAAATATTACAAGGCTAAACAATCAATTAATCAGTTTGAACTAATATCAGTGATGTTTCAAATATTACAAATAGTTAGACAATTCAGTGAATTACTAATAGAGTATCTTCATTTACATCTCAAATTGTTTATTGAAATTGGAGATTCATTTCAGTTTAGTGGTATGATTGAGGAGACATTTAGGCTTAGATTTCTCCCTTACTCTTTAGGAGACCATGCTCGAACTTGGTTAAAATCTTTGCCACCTGATTCCATTATAACTTGAAATGATTTGGTAGAGAAATTCTTAATGAAATATTCTCTACCAACAAAAAATGCCAAGCTTAGGAATAATATTACCTTCTACCAATAAATTGAAGGTGAATATTTATGTGAAGCATGGAAAATATTCAAAAAATTTCTAAGGAAGTATCCTCACCATGGTATCCCTCGTTGGTTCCAAATGGAGACTTTCTACAATAGTATTGATAATGGTCTCAATGTTAAAAAAAGAACCATTGTTGATGCATAACTAATGGAGTTTTTTTAGCCAAATCTTACAATCAAGCTTATGATTTACTTAAGAAAATGACTAGCAATAATTATGAATGGCCAATTGATATAATGGTAGCCATAAGAAGAGTAGCCAGAGTGCATGAGGTAAATGATATCACAACACTTATAGCTTAAGTGTCATCACAACACACATTGACTAGCACCAGTCTGTCCCGCCACGCGTCACACAGTGATTAATTCCATGTTTCTCCCTTGCCACGTGTCTCGATCCCATTGGCTTGCTACTTAATTTTTTTTTCATCTCAGCCTTTGAACTAAAACTGATCTTACGGTCCAGATTTATCTTAACCTAATTTAACCTCCTAATTGCACCAAAAACCTTACATAGCCAAAATTACCAATTTTTTAATAAGTTTTTGGGTGACAAAGAGAGAGAGAAGTTTAGAAAGAGATATAATTTGGTGAAAATTCAAGAAGAGATTAGTGTTACGATTCAAGAGATTGATTGTATTTATTCTTCTTCTTTTTTTTATTAATTTTTATGTCTTTCCTATTGAAAAATATTTATGACCAAAATCATAACTAGCTAATTTATTAATCAAGGGGTCTTATGAACCCAATTTTCTACATGTTATGATATAATATTTTACCCTAATTATGATTTCAACTTAATTATATTATTTAATCTAATTTTCATGTTATTAATTGTTTAGCCACAATTAATCTATAGAAGCAATTAAATAAATTTGAGAAAATTATTTAATTGTTTGTCTTGATTAAAAAAACATGCATAATTTATAGGCAGAGATGTATGATTCTTATGTATATGATCCATAATTGATAAACTTAATGAGTAATATGCAATTTAATTAACATGATAGTGTGATTAGGTTAATTACTATATGATATGTATTTTATTTGAGAGATGAATACATGCTAGGTTATATTTAATTGATTATGTAATTGATTGGTAATTACATTTGAAGATTTTAGTGATTCACATGCTTAAAAAATTGGAAGATTATGTATTCCTAGATATTTTCTCTTATATCTTTTTAACTGCTAATTTTGAGTTAATTAGTTACTATTATTTATTTTTAGTTTTTTAATTTTGCTTTCTCAAAACACAAAAAAAAATTGATATTTATTTTTTAGTTTTAAAATTATTTTCTACTAACATAATATCCATAAGAATGATTTTTTTTATCATTATATTACTTGTTTGTAATACGCATACTTGCGTACCCATTGCACACAATTGTATCGATCACACTATAAGTGACATGTCATATTTTTATTGGTGAAATCTACTATAAATATTAAGATATTTCTTTGTATAATATAATCCAACTATGATTTAATTTTAATTTATTTATTTTCTAAATTATATTTAGTGTAAAAAGTAATTAATTGATTAAATGTATTAATTTTTTTTAGTAGGAAAAAAGAAAAATGAAAAAAACACCTAAATTAATTGATTTTATGTTAATAAATTTAAAATTTATAAATTATCTTTTAGTATAATTTTAAAAAAGAAAAATAAAAAACCCATTATCATTATAATAATTATCTAATATAATGGTTTAAAAGAAAACCAAAAGTTTTTAACTTATTTTCTAAATTATATTTAGTGTAAAACAGTTGATTATATATATTAACAATTATCTTTTAGTTGAAAAATTAAAACAAAAAATAAAAAAAATTTAAAATATATGATTTTTTATGGAATATTTTATTTTATGTGAAAGAGAGGATAAAATTGACAATTAAAGAAAATAGAGACTCATAAATATTATAATAATTGTATATTATTAAAGAATCAAAATTAAAAATAAAACGTCCCTTAAATATGTGCTAAATTATTATACTTAAAAGAGATTTATAGTAAGTATCGATATATTTTCTCATATAACATAATCTAACTATAATTTAATTTTAGTTAATTAATTTTTTTAATTATATTTATTGTAAAAAAAATAATTGACTATATGTATTAATTATATTTTAGTGAGAGAATTAAAAGGAAAAACCAAAAGACTCTTAAAATAATTGATTCTATGTGAATAAATTTAAAATTCTCTTTTAGAAAAATTTAAAAAGAAAAAAATAAAAGACTCAAGATCATTCTAATAATTGTCTATTATTATGAAATTAAAAGAGAAAACTAAAAGTCTCCTAAGTATGTGTTAAATTTGAATTAATTTTCTAAATTATATTTAGTGCATCAATAATTAATTATATATAATATTAATTATTTTTTAGTGTAAATTAAAAAAAAAACTAAAAGACTCTTAAAATATTTGTTTTTAATGAAATATTCGATTCTATATAAAAGAGTTAATAAAATTAAAAATTATAAACAAACTCAAAAGACTCATGAATATTATAAATATTATTTATTATTATGGAATTAAAAAAAATCAAGTAAGTTAAATATGTACTAAGTTAATATACTTAAAAATATTTCAATAAATAAGATTAAAAAAATATATAGAATGAAACTCATTTTGCTTGCTCTATAATATATATATAGTGTTAATATTTTGAGGATTTTAATGTTTTTTATATTTTATTTTCTTAATTTTGAATATAATGCGTTAAAGTATTAATACAAATACTAAAAATAAGTAAAATAATATTAAAATAATTCTCTTTTATGTTTTAGTTTGAAATGTATTGTGTAATCATGCATTTGAATATATAGTTTTATGTTTTTTAGGGATTAATGAAGCTCCATTTAATTAATAAATTTTAAAGTTTTAAATGAATATTGTTATTGTTTGTGGTTCTATATATTTAATATGTAGTGATTAATAAATATATATATTTTTGCTTTATTGTATTTTTAACTCACTATTTTGATTTTGATTTTGGAATTTTTGACTCTGTGAGTTTATAATATCGTTAAATTGAGAAAAATAAAATCTTATAAATATAAGATCACAAAAAATCAAATGATTATTCTAAGCATTTTGAAGTTAAACTTTTATATGACTAGTTCAGAATTGTTATATGTGTAACTAATTTTGAAGAGATTACTTGTGGTCATGGTAGCTTATTTGCACAGTGACTCCTGCCTCTAGCAACAGTGAGGAGGCTCACAACACACTGAAGTTTACACATCGCAGCAAACAAATAGAAATGAAGGCTTCTCAAATATGCGTATGATATGCAATAAGTTGCACAGTAACACCGTGCTTTGTGGTTTAGTCCTTTCTATTTCTGATATGTCGGTTTTCATCTTCCGTTGTTGGTCTAACTTCTTGTCTAAGAATTGCGTACTCCGTGGGCATGTCAGTTATACTTTCGCACAATAGTATGTTGATGACTTGTATGTTTCTAATAATCATTATTCTGTCAATGTTTAAGCTGGAAGCGGGTCAGGTTAAACTGCAGTCAAGATTGGAAGGAAGCCAAAGGAGATTTGATGGGAAGAATTCAGCAGTAACTATACTAATATTGGTTTCTACAAAGGTATTGTATTTTGAAAGATAATTTTGGTTGATCTTTCAATGTGCTGAGATCTCATTATAAAGACCGGAAATATTTTCTTGAAATTTACAGCTAGGCCATGTCTACTACAGCTTACATATTTACCAGTAAAAGAAAATACATAAAATTTACGTGGTTCGGTAATTTGTCTAGGTCCAAGAGAATTAACAGATATTATTGAACTGAATATGAAATATACAGAATAAAGATACAGATTTTTTCACTAATAATCTCTCAAGTGTTTTCACAAACTTATAGAAAACTTTCACACTTAGTATTTTCTCTCTTTAAGTTTGTCTATGCTCTCTCGTTTTTTTTTCTTCTGATTTTAGTCTTGTGTAATGCATGAACTCTATCATATTTATAGATTAAGCAAGACTCTTTTTCCCTAAATTATGTCATAATTTAAATCACAAATTAGGTCACTAATTTCCTTAAATTATGCTACAAATTATGCCACTAATTTGTTACTTTATAGCCAATATTCAACAATCTCTACCTTAGCAAAAAAGTTCATAGCACTGCCTCTAAATACGCCCTAGGCGCTCTAAGCTCAAGAGATGTTGATCAAGTTTAAACAATGTTGAAACTTGAAACTTGATCCTTGTAACCACCTTTGTAAGCATATCTGTAGGGTTATCTATATTTCCAACTTTCTGTAACAAAATGAAATCGAACATCGATGTGCTTGGTACGACCATGATGAACTTGGTTCTTTTCCAAACAAATGGCACTCTAGCTGTCGCAAAAAATCTCCACGTTCTTTTGAATAATATCCAAATCTTTGGTCAACTCAAGAAGTCATATAGCTTCTTTCAATGCTTTTGTTACAACCATATACTCTGTCTCTGTAGTAAACAAATCTACAGTTGACTGTAATGTTGATCTCCAACAAATTGGTCCTCCTGCTATTGTGAACACATAACCAGTTGTAGATCGACATTTATCCAGATCTCCAACATAGTCAGAATCCACATATTTGAATAGGTGCTTGCCTTCAGTCTTGTCTCTCTCAAACTTCAAACCAATATCTATAGTACCATAGATGCACCATAGAATTCACTTCACTGCTTGCCAGTGTCCTTTATTAGGATTGTGCATGTAGCGACTCACTATACTAATAGCATGGGAAATATCAGATCTGGTTTATACCATTGCATACATCAAAACACCAACAACATTTGCATATGAAACAAGCTCTATTTTCTTCTTCTTATCAGTGGTTCTAGGTGACTTTAATGCACTCAACTGAAAATGAGGAGCAAGCAGTGTACTTATTGGTTTGGTTTTCTCATCAATGTCAAACCTTTGAAGTACTTTATTCAGATAATAAGTCTGTGTCAGACAGACTGTGCTTGCAACTCTATCTCTTGTGATTTTCATCCCAAGAATTTTCTTAGCTTCTCCAAGATCTTTCATTTCAAATTCTGAACTCAACAGAACCTTCAGTCCGTCGATCTCCATCTTGCTCTTAGATGCAATCAACATATAAGAGCAAATAAATTAAGGTACTATCTTGGAGTTTCCAAAATTATACATAGTGATCAAACTGGCTACGTGTGTACTTATGCTCTCTAATGAAGCTATCAAAGCGCTTATACCACTGTCACGGTGATTGCTTCAAACCGTAAAGTGACTTGCTCAGCTTGCAAGCCCAATTCTCACATCTTGGAACTTTGAAGCCATCCAATTGAGACATGTAGATCTCTTCGCTCAAAGTGCCATGGAGAAAAGTTGTTTTGACATTGAGTTGAGCTAACTTGAGATCAAACTGTGCTACCAAAGCCAATAATATTTGAATAGATGAATGCTTAACAACAAGTGAAAATATCTTATTGTAGTATATTCCTTCTTTCTGAGCATAGCCTTTTGCTACCATTCTGGCTTTGTAACTGATGTTGTCTTTACCAGGCATACCTTCCTTCTTAGCATAGACTCATTTACAGCTAATAGTTTTCTTTCCTTTGGGAATTTGAACCAACTCCCAAGTTTGATTCCGGTGTAGAGACTTCATCTCTTCATCCATTGCCATATTCCACTTCATACTATCAACTCTCTGCACGGCTTCTCTGTAAGTGTATGGAACATCATCATTAATTATTGGAAGTGTGAATGCTACTATGTCTGTGTATCTGGTAGGCTTCCTAATATCCCTTCTCGATCAAGTAGTAACAATAGATACTAGTTGTTGATTGATCGGTTGTAATGGTGAAAGAACCTCCACCTCAATTAAGATCTCTTCTTGATCATCAATTTCATCTTCACCACGATCAGCAGTCGGTATAATCTTTTCTAGATCTTCTACAGTCTCAAGCACTACCTTAGAAAGAGTATTTGGACTTTTATTCTCTTTCTTTGAATTTTTCCCTCTCAACATAACAAACTCATCGAATGTGACATCTCATCTTAAGACGATCTTCTTCAATTAACCACACCAAAGTTGAAACCCTTTAACTCCTTCATTAAAACCCAAGAAAACAACTTTCTATGCTCTAGGATCCAGTTTGGATTCACTAACATGAAAATATATAGAACATCCAAATATTTACAATGAATCATAATCAGAAATAGGTTGTCCAAACCATACCTCTTTAGGAATTTTTCCATCTAATGCAGTCATAGGAAGTATGTTGACTATATGAGTTGCATATGACAAAGCCTCAGCCTAAAATGCCTTGCTCAATTTGGATTAAGATAGCATACATAGAACTTTCTCAACCAAAGTATGATTCATTCGTTCTGTAACTCCATTTTGTTGTGGTGTATAAGGAACTGAAAAATGTTTGATTATCCTTCATCTTGACAATCTTTGAAGAAGAGATCATAGCACACATGTACTCGCTATCATTATCAGATCTAAGCCTCTTAATTTTCCTTCTTGTATGAGTCTCGATCATTTTCTTCCATTTAAGAAAGATATCCAAAACTTCATCTTTGTGACTTATGGTGTATATCTAGACATATATAGAGAAATCATCAATAAAAGCCACAAACTAGCATTTACCTTCAAGTGAAGCATTCTTGGAAAGTCCCTAGACGTCCATGTGAATATAATCTAGAGTTCCATTAGTACGATAAATGGTAGTGCCAAACTTGACTCTTGTTTGTTTTCCCAATACACAGTGCTCACAGGAATCAAACTTTCTAGTCTTGGTACCTTTCAAAAGACCTTGCTTCATTAAGCTTTGCAAAGCCTTTTCATTAACATACCTTAAGCGTATGTGCCACAGGTGGGAAGAATCATATGTCTTTTCTTTAGAACTACTTGAGATAGCTACTTTTCCTGTAACTATACTCCCATCTAAGAAATACAGGTTTTCCTTCCAAGTACCTTTCATTGTTACAAATGCACCTCGTACAAATTTCAAGACTCCATTTTCCAATGTTATCTTGTAACCATCAAAATCTAGAACACCTAAAGAAATAAGGTTTTTCTTTATATCATAAATATACCTTATAGTTGTAAGTCGTCTGATTGTATCATTGTGCATCTTTAGTCGTATTGTTCCAATCCCTTTTGTTCGACAGGCATTGTCATTGCCCATAAGCACAACTCATCCATCAAGCTCCTCAAAAGTCGAAAACCAATTTTTGTTTGGACACATATGTTAAGAACATCCAGAATCAAGGATCCATTTGTCTGAGTAGGCATCTGATGATGAAATTGTAAAGGTAGATTCTTTTTCTTCATTGGCCTTCTATGGAATGTTTGCATTTGACTTGTCTTTGTTTGGACAATATTTCTTCCAATGCCCTTTCTGGTGACAATAAGCACATTCATCCTTCATAGGACATCTTCTGGATGACTATCCTTTAGACTTTAATCTGGATCACCCCCTATTATTTGATCCACCTGATTTTTCGTTGTTCGTCTTACCTTTGGCTGCAGTCAATGCTTCTGATATTACGTCTTTGTGATCCTATTGATCCTTTTTCCGGTACTCATTATTTACCAAAGCATTTGAAATATCTATGAATTTAACCTCATCTTTACCATATAATAGAGTTATGGTTAGATGCTCATAGCTCTCAGGTAATAAATTCAGCAACAACATTCTCAATGCTTTTTGTCATGTATTTGTCTTCGAGCTTCTTCTAGAAAACTACGGCTACATTCTCTTTCATGACAAAGTATTTCTAATCTTTTCCCAAGTACAATTGAATTGTGTCACAAGATTTTCGGTTGACATTATTCCAATCTTCATTAGAATAATCTTTTGGCCTAGTCTACAAGGCAATATTAGATTCCTCTCATAATAATAGATCTAATACTTCACATTGCCACATGCCAAAATTATTAGTGTAGTTGAATTTCTCCACCTCAAACTTTGTGTTGGATAACATGGTTCTTCGAGTAGAACAACTTGGTTTTCTAGAACTTCTAAGGTCATCTTGTGCACTTTTCTTGATCTCTTTTGTATCAGCCATTAGTACAAACAGATAATAGAAATTTTGCACTTATAACTTAAAACAATTTTTATTCCAAATTGTATATCTTATTTGAAAAAACGGAGTCTGTGGTTGAATCTGGAATAGTCCAATTAGTTAGGAATAGGTCCTACTCAGTTGAAAACGGGTGAAAAATGGACCAACTCAGTCTAAAATTCACTAATGAATTGAGTTTACTCGCTAGTCAATAGTCAACGGATTGATCAAAGTGGCTAAACAGCTCAAATTGATGACTTGGTCAATGGCTCAGTGGCTTAGACGGCTTAACTCGTTGAGTTGACTTAGTCCAACTTAGTGAGTTGACTCTATTGTTGGAAGCAACACTCCGCCAGCTCCTGGTGGTGCGTCTAACCTTCGATTTGAGCGATTCTTTCTCCTTTACATTTGTCTCGTCGAGAGCTTCGATTTGGTATATAATAATGCTATATTTGGATCTGATACCAATTTTTTGTGCACGGAAGCAATAAATAGCATTATATGAATATATCAAATCGGCAAAAGCAAACATACAGAATTTACATGTTTTGAAAATTTGCCTAAGTCCATGGGAGTTAGTAGATATTATTGAACTGAGTAGGAAATATACAGAATATAGATACATATTTTCTCACTAATAATCTCTCAGGTGTTTCCCTAAACTCATAGAAAACTCTCACACTTAGTATTTTCTCTCTTTGAGTCTGCATATGCTCTCTGATTTTTTTTATTTTTGTCTTGTGTTTTAAATGCATGAACTCCTCTATATTTATAAATGAAACAAGGTTATCTCTCCCTAAATTATGTCATAATTTAAACCATAATCTAGGCCACTAATTTTCTTAAATTATGTCACAAATTAGACCACTAATTTGTTACCTTAGAGCCAATATTCAACGATAAGAGATGTTCTGAATCTGGATGACTTGGCTAAAGATTATAAAAGGAGCCAAAGACGTAGAATGTTGAGTTGGTTTAAGTTAGATATGTCAAAAAGGTTTATGTGAATGTTCTTAATTAATACAAAGATGATATATAGATGTGTAAAAGTAATATTACTCTAACATGATAGTTGGAGGTCGTATGGTCAACCTTGATTGATTAATTTCAAACTTATAATGGAGTGAAAAATGTATAAAAATATAGTTGTTCATCCTCTAAAAATTTAAGCTTTTGAGATGGTTAGTTACTAACAACTTCTCACAATTTTTATAAGATACAACTTGCAGACCAGAAGTGCAGTAAAAGAAGAAAACATACAAAACTCTTAGAATGGCTCTAACTTCATTTCATCTACAACCTAGTCTTCCTATTCTTTCCAAGCCCTTAACAATGAGCAATTTAGAACTTCACTTGGAAAACTTTGATCGGATCAAATCATGTGTGTTCACCTTTTTCTAGAACATTCAGCTTCCTCAACACCACAACGTTACTAGTACTTGGACGCTTTCATATTGAGTTAGAGTGAGCAAAAGAAGCATCCTTCTAATCAGTCAAGAATTCATTGATTTCCCTATAATTATTAATCTTTTTTCTAAATTTGGAGCAACAATCCTTTGGTGAAGACAACATACATATGGAAAAATTATGGTCCAAACGTAAATTGTATGGCATTGAAAATCTTGTTGAAAGAAAATCACCATTGATCCAAAAGTCTTCCCATTATAGGGTTTTCTCTCCGTTCCCATCGTATTTAAATTGGAAAAGCATAAAATCTTTATTTTTTTTTATAAGAAAAAAGTCTTTAACAATTACCAGCCAAGAGCTACAGCCAAAATGTTGCAAACCATCATCTGTATCCCACTCCCATCCATTTTCCTTCAAGCCGTGGCTCTATGCCAGAGAGAGTTCTCCGTACTAATTACCTAAAATAAGCATAATAGAGAATAGTGAATATTTTACTTATATATACCACACTGCTTTGAGCCTTGGAGTTTATTTTTTTGAACTTAATTATATTTATTCATTTTTAAATCTAATTTTATCATCTAACTCACTTATAGTTAGTTTTAATTAAATTTTATTTTATTTTATTTTGTTATTATCTATTAACAATCTTAAATATTACGATCTTTCAAAAATATATACATAATTTTGCATACTTTTTAAAAAATATGCATTTGAAGGTTGATATTCTTTTCAAAAATATGCACATAAATTTGTATATTTTTTAAAATATATATATATAAAGTTTGCATTTCATAAATATGTAGGTAAAACTTATATACTCTTTTTAAACAGTGAGTTTTATGATTTATTTGTACTATTTAGATAAAATTGTGATACTGTAATCTAAGATATCCCCTGATCATATTCTAACATGTACATTGTAGATGTAATTTTTTATACGTGCGTTCACTTTAAAATAAAAATAAAAAAACGAGTTAAGTTAGCCTATCATCCTTTTTCTATTTAAAACTCTTGTTCAAACTACAATTTTCTATCATCTTTTGCAGTCTCTCCTCACTAGATTAGTTAATGCCATAGCATTTTTTTGTGTTCATTCTCTGATTCCTCATTACCACTGTCTAACAAATGCTTGCTTGCGGTGAAAATTCCAAGTTGATGGTCTGAACACTATATGTGTGTACCCTGTAAATATTGTTGTGCATGAGCTAATTGATATTATACTTTTAACAGCTGTAAATTTATTCAACACTGATTAGAAATTGAAGGACGCTTAAACCTAGTGCTGAATCAGCCAGAGCTCTGTTAGTGCATCACCTGTATCTTGTTCAAGGTCTTCCCAAAGTACTCCGATTTTTATTGATATAAAGGATGGAATAAGTAAACAAATCAATAGAAGGGAAGATGATTCTACTGTGGTTCGCTCATTTCCAGAAAGAACAAAAAGCAGGGGATTTTTTTAGTTCTGCTGCTGAAGGATGCCATATACTTCCGGAGAGTTTTGCATAACACTTCAATTATTTCAAGGTATTCTGTGGGGTGGGACAAATGAGTTTTACCGTGTAATGGATTCCATTCCATTACAATAGTTAAACTAAATACGAAAATACTTAAAATTCTTTACTACTATTATAAATCACAAATGACTTAAGTGCAGATTATCATGTGTTGGATGCATTGCATGGAAGAACAAGAAGTGCGAAGAAGCAAAGTAATTTTAATAGATTTTTTGAAATTGGACTTTAATAATCAAAACTGATCGTGTGGTTAACTTATTCATCATGTAAAAGTCACATGGTGGTTAAATTAGCCCAATTTAAACTATGTTAATTTTATTTTATATTTTGATTTTTTAAATGTCTAAATCAAATAAAATATTATTAAAATAATCCCTTAAACATAGGAGATAAAATGAAATTTTTCTTAGAACAATAAAAGGAAATTTTTTCGTACAGGAAATCCATTTGGCATATGTCATGTTGGGTTTAGTTTAATAGTTGATAAACTTCAATACCTTATAATCAGTGAACAAAACGAACTCCCTTTGAATGAGAAAATGATCCCAATATTTCAAAGTGTAAAATACTGCATAGATCTCAAGTTCATATGTAGTCCACTTTTGTCTTGTTTTGTTAAGTTTTTCACTAAAGTAAACCATCAATCACCCTTCTTGAGATAGAAGCTTCAATTCCCACTGCCAAGGCATCACATTCCATTTGAAAGATCTTATCAAAGTTTGGAAATGTTAACACTAGTGCAAAAGTCAGCTTCTCTTTGAGTTATTGGAAGCCTTTTTCGGCTTCTTCTCCCCAATTCAACTTTCCTTTCTTTATGCATTCGGTAATTGGGGCAGCAATAGTGCTAAAATTCTTAATAAACCTTCGATAGAAGGTTGCTAACCCATGGAAGCTTCGAAATTCGATTATGGTTTTGAGAGTTGGCTAGTCTTGAATTGCACGTATTTTCTCCTCATCTACTTCAATTCCATTGACAATGATAACAAAACCTAGGAATATCAATTTATTGGTCAAGAAGCTACATTTTTTTTCAAATAAAGGTACAACTTATTTTCTTTCAAAACAATGAGTACCTTCTTCAAGTGCTCAAAATGTTATTGTTGTGTTCGACTATAAATTAAGATGTCATCAAATTAAACAACTACAAACTTACCAATGTATGACTTCAAGACGTAGTTCATAAGTCACATGAATGTGTTGGGTGCATATGATAATCCAAAAGGCATCACTCACCACTCATACAATCCTTCTTTTGTCTTGAACGTAGTCTTCCACTCATCTCCAGTTTTGATTCGAATTTGGTGATATCCACTATGTAGGTCAATTATTGAAAATATGGCTGCTCTAGAAAGCATATAAGGCATGTCATCAAGACGTGGTATCGAAAACCTATATTTTATTGCTATCTTGTTGATAGATCGACTGTCTACACACATACATTAATCTCTATCCTTCTTTAGAACTAGTAAGGCTAGTACTGCACATGGACTCATGCTTTCTTGAATCATCCCTTTTGCTTATTAACTCCTTAACATTTTGTTGGAGAATTTCACTCTTTTTTAGACTTAGATGGTAATGAGAAAGGTTAGGAAGGCTTGCTCTTGGAATGAAATCAATGTGGAGTTGGATATCTCTCATTGGTGGTAGCCCAGTTGGTAGTTCTTCTAGCATAATTTCTTCAAATTCATCAAGGATTATTTGTACATGGACAGGAATGATTGAAGTTGACATGGCTTCTCCTTTAACAATCAAGGCAAATATCTTTTTACTCTTTTTTACTTCTGTAAAGAATAATGCTCGAGATATTGCAAGGAATTATTTTTTGTCCACTTTAGAAGCTTTGGCATCTTCTTTTGCCAATGCAATCTTTTTTTCTCCCCAATAGAATATATAAATGTTATCTCTGCCTTTGTGGGTTGCATTTACATCATATTGACATGGTCTCCCCAACAGTATATGACATGTATCCATATCAACAACATCGCATACAACTTCATCCTTGTATGATTTTCCAATGGAGAACGAGATTCGACATATGCGATTTACTTCTATTTCTCCTCCTTTTTTGATATGGTGATGGGTGTTGTTCAGTTTTTAATTTGAGTGCCTCCACAAGAGCTTTAGAAATAATATTTTCGTTACTATTGTTATCGATAATTATATCACATATTTTTTTATTGATTAAGCAACGAGTGTGAAAGATATTGTATCTTTGCGTGTCTTGCTTTGGTGACAAGAGAATTCGACGAACAACACAATTAACACATTCTCCGTCATCCACTTTAGCAAAATCGGCACCTTCATAGTCATCATATTCTAGTTCTTCCTCATAATCGTCATAGTCTTGCTCCACCAGGTTGACTGCTCCTCTCTTTAGGCATTGGTTATAACGATAACCCACTTGTCCACATCTATAACATTTTTCTGTTGATGGGCATCTATAAGGATTCTATGGAGGATTACGAGTAGTGTTTTCCTATGATTAAGTTTGCTTTTTTATGTGTCATCCTCTCAATATCGATCCTAACATGAATAATTAGAAATATATTAAGACCAATAAAAGTAAAAGTTAGATTAAAAGTTCTCAAATGATTGATAAAATCAATAATAAAAGTCTTTTATCTTACAATTCATCAAAATCTAAAAATAAATCTACTCAATAAAAAAAACTTTTGGATTGGATGGGAATGAATAATGAAATACTAAGTTGTCCCATATCAAATCTAGAACTTTGGTTCTTCTCAAAATTTGTGATACTTTATAATGCGTATAAGATTTGAACCCTCCGCTATACCAATCAAATTACTTCTTTTAAATTTAAAAATATATGAAAATACTAGTGAAAATAAAAGTATCACGGGAAATAAAAAAATCTATCGAATTAGAAAACATAAACCAAGGAGAAAAAGAATCTAAAATAGAATCCATAGGCCAAACAGATTTTGACTCATCTCTCCCTAGCCCAGAAAAAGAAGTCGTAGAAAATTATGTCAGATCAAAGATCAAAAAAGAGAAAAATAAAAAACAATATAGAAATAACACAGAAACATAGTTGAATTTCTTCCTAAAAAAGTATTTGCATGTTCAATTAAAATGGGGTGGTATTTTCAATGAAAAAATAATGAATAACATTAAAGTGTATTGTCTCATGCTTAGACTTATAAATCCATAAGAAATAACTATATCCTCTATTCAAAGGGAGGAAATGAGTCTGAATGTTCTAATGATTCAGAAAAAAAATTAACGTTTACAAAATTGATGAAAGAGGGAATTTTGATTATCGAACCGGTTCGTCTGTCTGTAAAAAATATTGGCCTAATTGTTTCAACTGATGGCCTTGGCCGACCTTGTGATCTTGTACTTGAACTTATCTTACCCAACTACATCTCCACTTTGAGGGCCATGTTATAGGCATCAGTGACTGTCCATACTGGATGCAAGGATACTTGATCTTGTATTGGTAGATGGAGTCCACCAATATAGCATGCAACTTATCGTGCTTTAGATTCTACCAAATTATTTTAAGAAGATAAACGGTGAAATTCTGTAGTATACTCTTGAACTGAACGATTCCTTTGTTTGCAATTTTGATATTGTTGAAATAATATTTTATTATAATTAGAGGGAAGAAACATACGCATTAGGTATCGCTTCATCTGAAGCCATATTCTAATCGAAGCTTTCCTTTGTCTTAATATATTTTTTTGGAGTTGATCCCACCATGCTGAAGCTCCTCTTTTGAGTCTATAGGCTACTAGCTTAGCATGGATAGCTTGTGGTTCTTGGTCTCTTTGATGACGTCCATCTCTAGCTCGACCTCTAAAATATTCTTCTTCTAAATCTTTATCATTAGAACTATCAGTAGGGCAACATGTCTTCTTGGGGGTAATCCTTCAACTTGTCTTCTAGGCAGTATTAGCTCAATCCTATTTCTATGTGAACCCTCTATTTCTTAGGCTTAGACTTGAGACCTATTTTCATTATTAGTCAGTTGAGCAACGACTGTAGTAAGCTCCTCTATTTGGTGCCGAATCTCTTCACGAAATTGTTGATGTTCTTCTTGCTTCACTTGACTATGCTCCATTCTCCCAAGCTAAACTTAGTTCTTATAACACCTGACACAGGACAAGCTAAACTTAGTTCTTATACCACCTGACGCAGGACAAGCTAAACTTAGTTATTATACCACCTGACGCAGGACAGAAGCACGAATAAACCAATAATATGGAAGCACTCAAAAAATAAGGAAAATATAAGCAAAATATAGACTAACCAGACTCACTTTTTAGCAAGATATCATCATATTTGTGTTATGAAACAAATACAAAGAAACTATTATCTAGGCAAGCAATATAGCAAATCTAGAATAGGATAAGCCTAGCTATGTTATCTATCTTTAGACGAGCACTCTAGCAATTTTAGTGTAGAACTAATCTAAATATATTCTTATATCTTACGAATAAGAGGACTTCAACTTACAAACGGAAGAAAAAAAAACTATTCCTAAAAATTAAGAATAAGAAAAAAAAAAGAACTTCTTTAATATTACTAAGTTGATTATTTTTTAGCTTAGTTATTTATAGTTGAAAAGTCCCTAAAATAGTTCATAAAGTTTACATGTGTTACTCTAATAATATATACAAAAAAAAGAACTTTAAATAAAACAAACTATTTTTTCTTTTTTTCCTATATCCATTTGGTATTAATCTTTTATTTGAGCAAGTGAAAATGTTAGCTTGGGAGGTAGCCTTGGGTACAAGTTCTCTGAAAATACCTTATGAGAAAGCAACAAGCAGCCCTGATGATTCAGGGTTTAGGGTAACTCATAATACTTTGAGTCTTTAAGGAGTATAATTTTTAATTGTGATTGAGGTTTGTAATGACTAGTTGATGTTCATCTTTGCTGATGCAGGAACAAATCAAGAAGTTGAAAGAAGATATTAGTGAAAAGAAGCTTCAAATACAAGTTTTGGAGCAACGCGTGATCGGATCATTCGAGATGGCTCCACATACATTAGACAGTAACGATTTGTCTCAGGTTGTTAGAAAAAAGAGATTTTTGGATAGACATGGATAGCTGATTCCGAATAAGTTCTTAATAGCATAAAGCATGATAGCAAAATTCCCTGCTTTGTTTAGATGCTAATATTTGCTGTTTGATTAGTTTCTTACCTTCTTATGAGGGCGTTGTTAAAACTCACTACTCAGCTAAATGAAAACACGTTTGAGCTTGAGGTTTGTTTTTACTATTTCATCATAGATGTGAAAAATTCAGTTTGAGACATTCTACTAAACATTGTATATGGTTTAAAAATTCAAGATAAAATCTGCAGATAATAGGATACTTCAGGAGCAACTACAAATGAAGGTAAGTTTAGAATGATTTATAATTTCTTTTTCTTTCTCAAGCTATTGCTTATTAATAATTTCTTCTTGCTTTTTTTTTTTTTCTGCTATTAGATGTTTCAGAATGCGATTCTTATTCTAAGACAACAGCTGAACTCATTACCAGATAAAAGCTCTTCTAGTTTAGGACAAACTGCTGAAGAAAATGACGTTGCTCCTTATACATGTTCTGAAGAGCTACTTGAAAGAAACAATGAAGAGAAAAATAGGGTTGCCTCATGTGGAGAAACTTGTACTGATGAAACTACACAATTATCCACTCTTCTACTGATAATGCAGCTGCAGCTGTCTGGTACTAATTATCCACAATTAGCTGCAGCTGCTGCAGTTGAATTAAAAAATTTAGTTGATGCAGTAACCAAGCTTTCTAATGATAATGCAAAGCTGTCTGGTGAACTGGCTTCTGCAAAATAGGTTCATTGTAGGTTAAGTTTCTGTCAGAGGTCTCTTATTTATGCCTTGTGTTAAAATTATTTTGAAATTTGAAAAAGTCAAGCATAAATTTGTGAATTCTTAGCTTTCCTTTCACTATGCTTTTTGCTGGTTTCAAGATTAAGTAGTGCTTCTTTCTTATCCACACTCTTCTACTGATATGCCTCATTCAGGGTGAGGATATTGATGGTTTGGATGTTGCTGCTCTAGAAGAATTGCAGTACCTTCACGTGGAGGCCATGACAAAGATTTGTCACGCAAAGGTGATCTCTTCACACAATTTCCATCTGATGATGAGTTTGTAAAAAAAATTATATATAAATGCTAATAGCCACAATTATCTATCTTTTGCTAGTTTTTTTCCAATCTTGCAGGTTATAAGCAGTTAAATATATTTTGTAGTCATTGAGGAAACAACATATTTATTTTGCGATGGCTCGGAGTATTTTGAAATATTGAGATGTAATTTTGTTGTGCTGCTGGGTTGTTTTAATCGGAATCTCTCTTACCAAACATTTTGTATTGCCTTGTATATGCAGGACATGCCTGCTTTACATTCTCAAACTCCTATGACCTAAATGTATGTAATTCTATACTAATATGATAAAGCTGCTAGTCACCTGCAATGTTGCAAGCCTAAAAACTCTTGGTCATTGCTGTTGGATCTTTCTCTGTAAACCATTGTAAGAATAAGTTGCTGGACAATAGTCTGCTAATCCAAAATCTGCTGCATATGGCTGCCTAAAACCCTTGATATATTCACCATCCACACTGAAGATCAGGAGAGAAAATATATAGTGAGAAAGTCCGAAAGTCCTGAGCACAACACCATCTTTTATTTATTTATTAAAAGAGTAGAACATCATATCAAAAGGGAAGGAAATCGGGATAAGGTCAGGACTTGGGAAGCCTATCGCAATTTGCAGCAGTCCATCCAATCTGTCGCTTTTCGTTGTCATAAATCACCATTTTATCTTGCAGAGAAATATCTATGAAGGGAAACAAAAGTAAAAGTCAGTAATTTTCCAAAGAAAAGAGAAAATAAAACAAAGAAAGATTGAAAAGGGTCTATAAATGCTATCAATACCTCCAATTATGTTCAGTTTGCCCAGTCCTGCTTCTGCTCCATTCAATATCCCCAAGCACACACTCCCCTTTTTCTGGAAGAGAAAAGAGAATCTAATTAAGTTATGTATCTCAAATAGTTCCATTCAGTGTCCCTTTTTTTAATAAAATAAAAAACTCCATCGAAAGCGAATAATGATTTAGAGCACTGCAAGATATCACAAATTTTGTGATATCACAATTGAAGTTGTGGGATGGGATTGACCATTGATTTAGCAAGGGCCACATAGATTTTTCTTTGACCAATAAAAATCATTTGTGAGAAATAGCATTTTTCAATAACTTACTGTGACAATAAGATAAGCTTCTGGTGGTAATAGCAGCTGAGTATTTTTGGCATTCACAAAGTTTAAAGCCAAAGGTTTGAAGTACTTTTTGACATCATGAACAGATTTGAAAGCTTTGGCTCCTTTCCAGCAGAGAGGCAGGGATTGATCCTCAGGTGCATCCTTAAGAGGCTTTCCGTTCAAATCCTTTTTCACCTGTGCTTCAATTTATCTTATTAGTCATTAGTGTTTAGCGTTTCCCTTTCCTAGTTTACACAGCTAGGTACTTGGTTTCTACTCACCAGATTAACCAAAGCCCCATATGCTTCAAAATTGATGTAAGTGTAGGAGCTCCCACTGTCAAAAATTACGTTGAGTCCCTTCACGCCAGTAGACTTCCTGCCAAATTCAAGTTCTGCAGGTCCAGATGAATAATGTTTTCTGAAATACAACAGCCGACAATTATTTCCATGAAACTGGCAGACATGGATTACAATTTTGTAGATGTTCCTGTGTCCCATATAAAAAAGATAAATTAAGACTCAAACTACTTACTCCAAGGCATTGCTTATCATTGGAATCCACGTTATTTCTACAGAAGGGATAAGATCATCCCCAAAGAAAATATACCCTCCTTGCCCACTAAGGCAGTGTCCAACAACATTTCGTGTTATACCCAACTTGCTTAGTTGTGACACAATGCTGGCTTTACCACTGCCAAGACCAACAACTCCGGCTGTGGAATGTGCATCTATACCACCATATCCATGATTATATTCATATCCACACCTAAAGAGCACAGTGGAAATGCATTATAGCCGTAATTTGGAGTTTGAAGATAAAAGTATCATCAGAACCTATCATTCTAGATCACATATGCTAAAAGCTTGATTTGTCACAAAAAAATTATCAATGCTTATTTCTAAAGATTGATGAAATGTTAGCAAATTGGATAAATTACACTAGAACAGGATCACCAATTTCTACACAAAAAGGATGTAGTAATTTGAGGAGAATGAAGGGGTTGAGTCTCACCCAAAGATTAAGGGAGTACCAAGGAAAGAGCCATTGGCGAAACTGAGGCCAAAGTTATCATTCACTAGCACACCTAGAGATGATCCATCATCAGCATATTCTATCTCATAGTCACATTGGTCATTTGGAGTTTCACAACGTTGGTTTTGGGGTATCTGGACAGCATTACAAATTGGATTCACGCATTCCACAAGATTGCGATTAGGCTTGTAAAGACCATCACGAGGCTGCAAATGAACAGACGAGTACTACTAAGGAGATGATAAATTTTAATACAGAAATATGATTTCAACTCAACATTGTCAAAAGTTACCAATGTGCAACCAGTACAAGGAGCATCACACTGGACCCAAGTGAGATCACTACCAGTGTCAATATCAAGATCGAAGACCTTGGCTGGACGGCCTATACTGAGTGACACAGAATAGTACCTGCACATAGAGAATACAAGCAATTTCTATGGATTCATGTGATTTAGATAAAACCATGTTGGTTACAAGTAACAAAAACGAGTAAAAAAAAAACAACAAAAAGAGACTGAATGATCTTTTCAAAAGAGCTCAAAAGACAAAAGTTCAAAAAGAAAAAGCATCAAGCTGAATCCAAAAAGTGTAGGAAGTAGTTCAAGAGAGAGAAGGGGATTCTGAAAAAAAGCAAGGCCGAGATGGTTATCTTTTCACTTTTTATAGAGTGAACCACAGCAAAATCTTTAGTACATAATTCCAGGGAGCCAAAAAGTACTGTAGTTTTTTTTTTAGGAAAATAAAAAAAAATGGATTTAAGAGTCATGTCGAGCAAGAAAGCAAGACTATGCAACAAACAAAAAGAACGGACATTCTAAAAACAATTACAAACTATAAATTGAAATTCTATTTTATTGAAACAGACATTTAGGTTTCAAAATAATTAAGCAAGAAATTGGAAAAACAAGGCTAATCCAAAATACCAGGAGGTAAAGAGAGATCAGTGAATCCCAGAAAAAAAAAACAGAGAGAGAGGTCAGGAGAAAAACACAGACAGATCAGTGAAATCAAATAAAATTGTCTCCTAGCCTATGAATCAAGAAAATCACATAAAACCCAACTTAAAGAAAGTCAAAGATAAGAATTTACAAAAACAATCATCCTCATAGATTGACAATTCAAAAATAAAAAATATGAGTTTGAGGTAAACCAGATAATGAAACAGAGATGAACAACATCATAACCATTAGATTAAAAAAAACACCCAGAAGCCAGAGCATTAACAAAAAAAATATTTCCTAAAGATCCAAAACAAGTATGAAAATGAACATACATACCCAAGAGGATAAACATTGCCTCGAACAGGAAAGACAACAGACCGATTGGGTACTCCAGACTTTTTCTTGGTAAAGGGCTGATTGGCTGCTGAGAAACAAGAAGGAAAGATTGCAGAAAAACACAAAAGCAAGAGGACTAGAAGTCCTATTCCATTTCTTTTGGCTCCAACCATCTCTCTGATTGTTTATTTGATGATACCAATCACAAACAAACAAAAAGGGTCCTGAAGATTTTGATCAAAGAAACCTCAAAACTCAAGAATTTGGAGTGTGAAATGGATGGACTGAAAGGTATAACTGTATGGGTTTCTACAGATAACAGGCATGTCTGTATGGTATATTATATATATGAAAGTCCCCGTGTTTTGAGAGAAAACTTGGACATTGTTTACACTTCTCTGTCTAAACTATAGAGAGACTGGATCCTCAGAAGATTCGTCGCTCCTTACGCTAAGGGATAAAATCATAACAAAAACCGCGTGAGAACTAGGAGTCCACGAGTTTATGATAGATTACATTAAATGTAAAATACTGTAGTTTTTTAATAAAATTATTGTATTTAATTTTTATTTTATTTACACGTAACATTACTAATAATTCATTATCATTACATAATTTATTAATTATGAATAATGTGATATAATATTTGATAAATATAATTATATTTATGTAATTATAATTAATAAAAATTATCGTATTAATTATAATTATTATATATATAAATATTTATAAAAAGATAAATAAATTATTAAATATATTTTTAAGCTTATTTTTTAAAACATTTAACAATTTAATTTAATTTTTAAATGATATTTTTCAGACATAAATAATTTATTTCATAATCTTTTCCATTTATAAAAATTAAACACGATATATAATATTTAGGCGTAAAATATACACATAAATAATATTAAAATGTATTTAAGTTGTTCTTGTACTTTTCTTAAAAAAAATGTATTTAACTCAAAAAATTATTTTGTAAATTTCCTTGCGCGTTCTCTTGGTCCATAATACACTTATTATAACTGTGGGAACCGCATATTTTTGGAAGCAAGTAATACATGAATCGATAAAATAATATAAATAATAATATTAAAATTTATATTATAAAAATAATATCTTTTTATATTCATTTTATATATTTTTTTATTAAAAAATATAATTTTATTTAATATTAAGCTATATAAACTATAGTATAATAATTTAAATTAATTCAATATTAAACATTATCTATTTAACTCAAGCTTAATATTATTAGCGTTTTATTTTTTCTTTAAAAATTTTAATTTATATAATTTTTCAGTTTAATTTTAGAAAAAAATTAATTTATCACGAGTTATATTATTATTACATTTAATGTAAAATTTAATTACAGATTAAAAAATAGATCATATTATTTTTATTAATAATTATTTATCACATTAAATAGATAATTGTAACTAATACCATAAATAAATGTTATTAATTTTATCATATTTCACAATATTTACTGTTTTTTTGAGCTTTTTTTAGCAAATAACATTTTTTCTAACAATTAATTATAATTTATATTCATAATATATAAAATAATTTATTAAAATGTTTAAAATGTTTCTCTATTGCGCTAACTATTGTTCATATATATTTTCAAGTGAGATGCATTTTTTATTTTAATAAATTTAATTTTAATTTAATTTAGATAAATCTTCGTTTAAATTTAAGAGTCCTTAGATAATATATTTCTAAAATTTTAGATCTTTATTTTCTTCAAATATGTAATAAAATTTAAATAATAATAATAAGGTCTAAAATTAATAAAAAATAAATAAAATTATACTAAAGTTTAAAGTTGAAAAGTGATAAATTATGCAAGTTATCAAATACCCTCAAACTTAAAAATTTGTTTGTCCTTAAATAAAAATAAAATAAAATAAAAGACAATTATAAATCATATCAACTAAACCTCATAAAGAATTACTATTACTCACCAAGCCATGATTTGAATTTAGATTTCATCACTAATAACTTACTCTTTTTACATTGTAGATAGCAGAAAAATCAATCAAAAATTTAGTAATTTATCGAGTAAGAGTTAAGTATTTACTTCAACTTAAAGCTAAGTCTTTAAGTGTTTATGTGTGAAATAGTCAATTTAACTTCAAATCACCAGAAAAATTCAAATAAAAGTATAACTAAAATCAGAAGAATTCTCTCAAAACTTAACTTTATAAGTCCAATTTTCATAAATCTTCTCCACTAATGTAATTAAATACCAAAATCAGAGATCAAAATGTTTTTAATTAGAGTTGTAATGACAGGCCATAGGGTGAGGGCTAAGAAAGAAATAGATATGGAAAATCAAAGAAAACTGAAAAAATACTTGGTAGAAAGAACAATACAAAAATATCATCAGAATTCACACCATAGCTCTTTCTCGATAATATGCTCATATTAGTGGTGTCCAAAAATCAAACTGAACTGAATTAAACCAGAAAATCGAACCAGATCGGACAAGTACAAACAGTTTTATAAATTAAACGGTCTGGTTCGGTTTATATTAATTAAAACCATTTTTTTCAAACGGTTCAGTCGGGTTTTATTAATTTTCAAACGTATTGGACTGGACCGGTTTGAATAATATATTAAATTTTTCATATCATTTTTCACAAACCATTGATTAAAATTCTCATATTTTAATCAAATGTATATTATTAGGTGTATCATATTTATATATTATTAACTGAATCAAACCGTTGAAATCTGTTAACCAAATTAATCGGTTACAATATTTTTAATAACCAAATTTTCTGGTCCGATCATGTTCAAGCAATATAAACGGTCCAATCTGGTTAAATTTTTATACTTAAAACTTGATCGAACTGAACAGTAAACACCCCTAGCTCATATTGATGACAATAATGTTGTTATACTTAATAAGTGTTTTTTTTTCAGCCATCTCGATACTCATAGCCTTTTTTTTATTTTCAACCACTTTAATTCTTTTTATTTATTCTTACCTTTCACTTTTTTTTCTTTTTTTTTCTCATTTTGATCAAATAAAACAAACATAATATGTAAACTTAATACTGTAACGAATAAAATGTATTTGGTAGTAGAATCATAAGAAATAAAACACATCAATTAATGTAAAATTAATACTGTAACGAATATAATGTATCATTGATAATAAGTATAAATTTTAAAAATATTAGAGATATTTTTATAAAAATCAAATACATATGTGAAGATATAATAAAACTCATGAATATGAATGAATTTTTTTCCTTTTTTTTTTTCGAGCATTCAATATCAAAAAATTGTCAAAAGTGCTTTGAAAGGTAACAAAATATATTTTGTACTTTCTGGAGTATCGAAGGCGCTTTTAAGCTCATATAACATATTTTTTTCCTTCCTAAAAAGCACGTTAAAGCATTTTCTTTTAAAATTATTTCTGTTTGATCATTTTATTAAATTAATTTTACTAAAAGAACAAATAAATATATTTTTAATAGTTTATAACATAATTTTATTTTTCATTTGGGAAACATTATCTTGTTGACCATTCCAATAAACAATAAGTTAAATTATTGGGGCAACTTCCTTGCAGGTTCTGCTCATAATGAATTATTGTAAATGGTGGATATTATATAGATATATATAGATATATTCCCTAACTACTTAACCAGGCAACAGACTCTTAGCCAACCCATTTGTATGATAGCATTTTTTTTAATACTTATTTGGTACAGTGATAATTATTTATTAAAATAATAAAATTTATTTAAAAAATATCCTAAATTTTATATAATTATTGAAAAATAAATATATTAATTCCGTAATTATTAGATAAAACATCAAAAAAATTATAATTTTTAAAATAAATACTATTAGTTTTGTTATTGTGAAAAGTAAGTATTTTTAATTGTATAATTTATTAAAATAAATATTTTTAATCTAACCTATAAAAATGATGACTTATAATGCTTAAATAATAGGATTATAGGTATTTAATTCAAAAATTATGAAAATAAAATAATTATTTTAAAAAATTATAGACTTTTGTTACTTAACTCAAAACTAAATTATTTAAATTAAATAATTATGAATTTATGGTTTACAATGTTCTTTTTTTTATTCTATAATACGAAGAGTTGATATTTTTATAACAATAAAGATTAATAGCAGAATAATTTAAAAAAAATTCTTACAATTTAATTTGTAAATATTTTAAAAGATAGGAAATTTACTTTAGTATTAATTGTGATAGCATAATTAATAATAAATAAAGATTTTGTTGGCAGAATATATGAGACTGTCCAGATTATTAGTCTTCCCAAAGACAATACGGGAAAAATATTAATAGGAAGTTGCAAATCCCTCGATGAAAATATTACTAATAACGATGCTAACTGACCCGCACATGAGAATAACCTATATGTTATTTTAAATATATATAAATTATTATAAAATTTTCAATATTAAATATTTAAACAAAAACTTCAAAAACGTACATAACATAACAAAACTACTAAAACTTCAAAACCTTTAACAGATGTTAAATAAAATTTATAATAAATTAAATATTTAATATTGATTTAATCTCTTACGAATTTATTTTTAATTGGAAATTTTTTTACTCTAAACTCTTATTTTTCTTCCTTTAGTAAGTTATAACGTTATAATAATTTTTTTTTCTTTTTTTACGGTAGTTTGATTTTTTAAGCACTTTTTAAAACTATAATATTTTTTCAACAAATGAGTATAAAACCTTGTGGCACCTGCTAGCTCCTTTAGGGTACATTAGATAAAAAAAAGAATATTAATTTACAATAAAGGGTATATGTTGGGTGTACTTTAAAGATATGACGAATTAGTTAGTAGAATATTTAGCAGGTCAATCCAATTATATATATTAGCAGGTAAATCTACAATTATATATATTAGATAGTATTTATAAAAAAAAATATGAATAATAATTATTTCATAATTATACAAAAGAGATAATTATATAGATATAACCATGATACTATAATAAATTTATCTAGAAAGATAAATTATACACATCATGTTACTTCTAATTCCTATATATATTTACTATTATGTAGATTCGTGTATATATTTATTAATGTATACATTTATATATCTTATGTTTATGAGATATAAGAACAGTCATATATATTATATTTTCTTTTTATTATTGAGTAAGATTTTGATCTTCTCTACGTTCTACAAATCTTATAACTGATTTAAGTATTATAGGATCAAAAGCCACCATCCCTGGTGATCCGAGATCTTAACGAGTTTTTCTATGTTATAAATCCAAAGAGAAGAGTCTTATATGGAGTTGATGCATTATATGGGAAACAAGTATGTTGGCTGAAAAATAATAATCTTTGAAAGGAAATTCATAATTGTTCTCCCAACATTCATCTATAAAGTTATATAGATCTTTGGAAACATACTAACATTTTAATTAGAGTTCCACGAGGTCTTTATAAGATCGATTCATAACTCTTCGAACAAAAAAATGATGAATTAATCTACAAGTTTCAAAACACTAATCCTAAAAAAGGTTAGAAAAGATCATCACATGCAATCCCTTTCTCAAAGAGCCGAATGCACCAAATGACACACGTACCATAGTCATCGTAGCAAAATGATGGCTTAATTGTTGACACTTATAGCAAGTGAGGCTTCCCTAGCCACCAAATATGAAGCCTAGCTAAACATCTATGACGATGTAGCCCGAATAAGGGCCCACATGAATTTTCTGCCCAGTAGAGAACCCTTTGTATGGATCAAAAATTTATGCATTACTTGAAAAATCCAAGACCACTATCGAAAATCCCATTCGTTAATCAACCACCTACCAAAATTTAGGGCTTACCCAATGCCATATAAATCCCAAAGCGCCCCACGTACTGCTTAACACGATTGGGAGCTAGCTAGTTACATACTATGCAAAAAAAGGGTTTGGTTGTCAAATAGCCACAAAATCAATCCAGGCCTAGTTCAATGACTTTAACATCAATTTTCAAAAAATAAAACATTTTCCTCCATCTTCATGACTAGCCAAATCCAAAGGTAGTATTTTGGATAGTTTTTAGTACACTTATGAAAATGGGTTTATGGAGAGATCACTCATCCATCCAATTCAAACAAAATTTTAAAAATTGGGCTGTCAACTCATTCGTCCATCCAATGCATATACATAGTCTTTAGAAAGACCATCTTCTCTCCCGATCATCTTCACTTAATAGGTCTTTAAAAAGAGATTATACGTTCTTCCAAAAAGAATCAAATAATCAACAAGTTTCAACACTTAACTAAGAATCATAAGGCCCAACCATCCACTAGTCCCTCTGGTGTTTCCATGATCTATTTGAGCGATAAAGTCCAAACCTATACTAATTCACCTATAATGAGCCCGACTAGCTCAGAAACAAAGAGCTCGGATAGATACCGATATCAACATAATTGAGAATGAATTCTAGGTCACTATGGAACACCTCCCAAAGCCATATGATATTGAGCCATTTTCCATCCTAAAGGACATCTCTGCAGCATCTTCTAATTCCAAAGGCACGTAGGATATAACCCGTACCTAAATGAGATCGAACTTACGACATGACTCACCATGATAGGAACCAAGCCCAAGACTGACTAGATAGAGTCCACCCATATAGTATAAAGCCATCAATCCATGGATGCCCGAACAACATCCCTCTTTCCACCCATCTTAGACCAACGAGGCATGCCTGAATAATACTCAATGAAATGATCTGTGCAAGATATTTGAGGCCCACAAATGGGCCAATTTTTCAAAGCAAATTATACTGACTACATAGCCTCAGTGGCCAATGCACATCCAAGGGAAAATCCCTAAGAATTTACCCACAATTCTTCATCCAACTATTAATTGACTTATTGTGCAACTATAAGACATGCAATAATGGTTGAACCGAGGTAGACCCTATACCTAACTGTCTCACTCGAGTCCCTGTTCATACCAAAATTCGTGGTTACTTCACTCTCTTAAAAGTTCAAGATGCCCAACATAGACACCTATGATGGTACTAACAACTCATTTAAGAACCTTGAAAACTTCAAGGGTGGAGCCACTCCTTGTCCTACACTATCGCAGCTTACCCAAGAGGTAGAACCCACACATGCCCTATCACGCCTAAAATGAAAAATCTAGAAAAATGCCCACCTTAACATAATGAAGAATACACTCAAGACCATCTAACAGGGTCTCTCCAAACCATAGGATCTGGAGTCATTTATCATCAACAAGGACTCCCTATGGAATCTTCCAATACTTAAAGCATGACAGCGCCCATCTATACCCAAATAGGCTAACTCTTAGGTTGTATAGCCACATTGACGCTATCCAATCCATATTTTTTTTCCTTATAAGCTATTATGTCTACATTATCATCGCCATTCGAGCCACATTAAAGGCACTTCCACATTTTAGTCAAAATAATCCAAGATGGGCCTCTAAGCTATGTCGGATGGAATAATTCACCGCCTTATAGGTCATGCCCTCCCCATATGACATGATGTCACATATCAGACAAAAATTCTCAAGTATCACATTCTAGATCGTATAGTTTGGATCGCGTCCCCAAAAGGTATGTATTTGGGACATCGCCTACTAGGTTGTGTCAAATAAGACAATGTTATACATAATATGCCATACCATCCCACATGATAGACAATGTAGACCAAAATTTGATCGCCTAGAGTATGTCACTCCAACCTTGCAATCCAAGCTATTGTTGTCCATTATAAATCCTTATGGGTGCATCTCTATCTATTTTTACAGATGTACTAATTTATTGGTCGAGCAAAAATGTGCCCTATGAATCTAACCAACCCTAAGCTTCCCTATCACATGATTTTTAAGAGGGATGGTAATGTTTACATTAAAGAAAAAAAAAATTTCTTGATCTGTAGAGGACATGCAAAATTACAATAATAGAATGCATCAATGCTTCTAATAGGATGGAAAAATCCATCAACAAAGCAACACAAACTTTTATAAGTTAAGAAAAATCTTATGTTATGATGGTTTGATGACTTCAAGCATATCAGGCAAGGAGACTGATAGACTAGTGGTTTCGCCAACAACATCTACTCAATAAAATCACCCTAAATAGAAATTAATAAAAGCAAATCACATGAGTGTGATGAGGTATAGAGATAAAGAACCTCAATGAGAGCACAAGCACGTTTATTAAAAAACAAAATTCCACCTAACGACGAGTCATCCATCTAGATGGAGGTGTGAACCATGGGCTACACGACCACCTGATCGAGTAGAATATGGCCAATAGAGACAAAGATCGACTAGACAGAAGTATGATTGGAAAAAGGTAGCTTGCTAGGACAAAGGCTAGTTGGATAGAAGTGTGTTTAAATAGGATGAATGTTGGTTGGACAAGGTTGGGTCAAACAAGACCAGGTCGTAAAATGATCAACTGCATTCTATCCCATATGCATCACCTTACCATAAGTATTCAATCCACTTCCCATCTTCTATAAGTGTGCTCGTCCATCCTTATGAACTAACTCGATGGACCACAATCCCTGATAAGGAACAAACTTCAAAAGAGTTCGCAATCTCATAGGAAGATGGGATCACTGATGAGACTTACAATAAAGTACAAGATGAATCTTAAAGTACAATCATAAAAGAGAAGTTGTACTTACTCTACCAATATATGGCATTTTGACCTGCCAGAAGGTGTCCAACCAGAACATATCATCAAAGGATGCATGCCTCCCTAGAAAGTATTTTCAAAAAAGGCATATGAGAGTACCCCAAGAGAATACTCCAGAAGTACACCTAAGTTCCTATGAGAAAACTTGAAGATATCAACACAATTAACCAAGTATGTACACAAACTCAATGAAGTAACACCTTCTTCCCTGTGTCATCTAATAGTAGGATGATTCATGTGTTCACTCACATACTAGAAGTCCAAAACAATGTTTTGACTCCTCCTAAGTTATGAAAATTCACACATTACCTAGAAAGATCACACCAAAGAGGTGAGTGCATGCCAAGTAGGCCCCTAATAGAATTTCAAAAGGATTGTTTCTACATACAACTATGGCCATCACCCCTATATATCATCTCATCTTGAGGCTCTAAAGATAATAGTAGTCTTGGATGAATAGAAAGTAGCACATGGTGTTGTGCATATGAAACCTACATAGGATAGAACCAAGGTCCTACCATGATAGAAAGATGGACAATGCTACAACAATACTTTTATTATGATAAGAATTGTGTTTTACAAGAACTTAGGCCACATATGGTCATACTTGAAAGATTCGAAGGAAGGAGAAATCCAATAGATAATTGAAAGAGAGACTAAGTCATCTAGAATTTAATGAGTTAAAAAGTCCCTCAATACCCTATAGGGACTAAACTCCTACAAGGTAGGAATAAAAAGCATCCTAATAGGTATGCTTTATGCCCTCCTTGGGCAAAGACCATTGAACAACCCACAAAGTTAAAATGTGTCAGGTTATAAATAGGGTACACCCTAACCATATACTCCATGATCCATACTATAATTGGCACATAAAGCAACTTAACAGATTCTCTATCAACTCTTAATTGCCCATAAACCTTAATAGGCTAACCTTGGCTCAAACACCACACCCCTTAGGGTCTCGAAATCATTTTTGGTTTTGCACTCCACCTATTACAAACATAAGTTTGTGCAATTTCAACAACGAGATCATAGGTCTCTAACGAAGCGGTGAAGAAACATATTGGAAAGAGAAATTAGAATGCACTAGCACATCAAGACAAGTCATTGAGGAATAGGACTATTGCCTAGCCCTAACCAACTAGATCCTATCAAATTAGATGCCATCTAACCATACCTTGACCATTTATGTGCCACACATTAAAGTTTTGCATGGCCACGTGCCACACAATTATCAATCATCCAATCATGTTTAGTCCATCACTATCACACCTATCATCCTCACATGCGAGCACCATGATCTAAACCTATGCCACAATTATATTTGTTTAATGTAACCTACCATTTTGGTTTCAAAAACTTATTCCAAATACACTCTCTTCGAAAGTAAATCTTTGGCTTCAAAAATGGTCCCCTATTTGTTCAAAAGTCATAATTCTTACTAACCCCTACTAAACACCATCTTCAAGAAGACCACTATAGGATGATACAAGGTCCCAATCGATTTTTCATAGTTGTACAATAATGACGGAAACCGTGGAAAAGTTTTCAGGCTTTTCAGGTTTTAATTTAGTTTTGAAAAAATCTCGTATTTATTATTTTGTTGATTTAAACGATTTAAATCAAAATAACTTCAAAATTAAATCATTTTCCATTTCCAAATACGTTTTAATTATAACAATTATAACTAATTGACTTTCGAAAAACTTTTCGTGTTCTATTTGTCTTAATTTACTCTCATTAAATTAATTTCTCATTTGTAAGCTTATTTTTTCGTAAATTAATTTTACAAAAATTAATAAATAAAACAATAAAAATAACACCACTTATGTCCACCTCATATATTCTCACTATTAAAAAAGATCTGACATATCATTTTATTTTAAATGTCGTCTAATTAAACACTATTTAAATTAAACTACGATCATTAAGATTTGTTTAATGTTAAATATTATCCAATTAAATCTCATTAAATATTATTAAGTTCTATTTTTTATTATAAATTTTAAAAATATTATTTTTTACAAAATCTTTAAAATAAATATCAAGGACGCATGCATGTCCATTTGAGATACATTTTTAATTAAACAATTTAATGTAGGTAGGAACACTTATTTTATATGGCATGACATATATATATATACCAATGTAATTTCAAAACATAAAAATTTATACAATCAATACATGCCAAAAAAATAAATACAACAAGTTATTTATGATTGGGTTCTTTTAGATAAAAAATAAATAAATAAAATTAATTACATATTTATTTTCAATTGAACATATCTAATTTATCACTTTATGAGACTGACCTTGTCCATTGGAATCTAATGAAAAACATTTTTTATTCAAAATATTCTCAATTTAAAACGAAATCAAATTCTGTACAAAATCGAAATTGAACCATAATGAACAAGAAAATTGAAAAGATCTAACCAAGTGAGCCCAAATCTTACCCAACCATACAATAGCCAACCCAATAATCATCGCAAGGTAATCACCGTGCCGACCACAACGCTCTCCCAAGGTGGTATCCCTTTCTTAAAAAGGGTCGTCGATCAACTTGCCCTTTTGGTCAAACGACATCATCATTTGAAAAGAGCTCACCTTGATAGTTCCAATGCCATCAATCTCGCATTGTTTTCATCTATGTAGCCCAAGTTAAAAAAATAATAACAAGTCTCAATTTCGATACAAATGAGATTATTAAAAAAACATGATACAAAAAATTACCTAAAAACATCTCAAACAATTCCAAAAAATATAAAATTGAGTCTACAACACTCTTATAGTCTTAATCGTCACACAAATTATGTGTGCAATGAATACGCAAGTATATGTATACCAAAAAATAATATAATGATAAAAAAAGATCGTTCACACAAAGATTATTTTATTATAAAGTAATTTTTAAAGCTAAAAAAAATAAAATCATTTTTTTGTGTTTCTATATTTTAAGGAAGCAAAATTAAAATAACTAAAAGTAAATAGTAATAATTAATTAAACTAGATTTGGTAATTAAGAAGATATATGACAAAATATCTAAAAATATTTAATCTCCCAATTTTATAAACATATAAATCGCTAATATCCTTCCAATATAATTATCAATTAATTTTATGATTAATTTAATCTAATCTAGCATGTATTTCTCTCTCAAGTAAACTACACACAATATAATAATTAATTTAATCACACTCATATGTCAATTAAATTACATATTATTCATTAAGTTCATCAATTATAGATCATATACATAAGAATCATATATCTCTACTTAGAAACTATGCATGTTATTTAATAAAGACAAATAATTAAATAATTCTTTCAAATTTATTTAATTGTCTCTATAGATAAATTATTGGCCAAACAATTAATGGCATAAAAATCAGATTAAATAATATAATTAAATTATAATTATAATTAGGGTAAAATTTTAGATCATCACATGGTAAAAATTGAATTTATAAAATCCCTAGGTTAATAAATTAAATACACATAATTGTGTTCATTAAACTCATATTTTTTCATAAAGAAAGACATAAAAATTGATAAAAAAAAGAGAAGAAGAAGAAATACAATCAATCTATTGAATTATAGTGTTAATCTCCTCTTGAATCTCCACAAAAATTATACATCCCTTTGATTTTTTTTGTATTTTTCTCTTTTTAGCTCCAAATATTGACTCAAATTATGCTAATGATGGCCTCTTAGGGTTTCTAGGGTGATTAAGGGCTTAAATATAGCTCATATGCGATCTGAACTATCATATTAGCTTCACATCAAAGACTGAGATCAAATAAAGCAAAATTGAAAGCGTCAACCAATCACAACGTGACACATGGCATATAGAATTCACTAGTGAATCAGAGCACGATGCGTGGTAAGTAAGAGTAGTCCAATTCAATTCCCGTTGAGTCAGAACCATATGATTTGCAATAACAAATGGCGTGGCGCACAGGTGGAAGGCAGGGAGCAATCATGTGGCAACACTTGGCAATGCAGTTTAAGCGATCGCCGAACTCAGATTGAACGCCATGTTGACACGTGACGTAACGTGATTCGATATCCCTACTTACGTGGCTTACCCAATCAGCTCTTTTACTTGTGTGTTATGCCACATGTCAATTCTTGATTGGTCCTACATTAAAAATCCATAAAAAATTTATTTTCACCCATTTTCACTAAAAAGTTTACATTTTAATATTTTTGGCCTCAAAAATACTATTTATTGAATAAAACAAATAAATATTAATTAAAAAAAGTGCGGTAATGACTCTACTTTCATAGAGTCATCACACCCTTAAACTTAACTTTTTATTCGTCCTCAAGTAAAGCCAAGTATAACTAAATAAAATAACATGAGTAGTATACAGATAAATATACTTCTATTAGTACATGCATATTTCACGAAAACTACCCCTCTCAAAAATCATACAATCCTATGATAAGAAGGTTCACATATTCATCAATCAACATTTCATCAATCAACATTCCATCAATACAAGGATATGCAAGGTTTTTGACAAATTGATTTGTGTGTGTGTGTACTGCACATAATATCATCCAATGCACTCATAAAATCAACCTATATGAGTATGCTAATCAATTCAATCTTAGAACAAGTCTCATAAGTCTATTTTTCATATCTCTCTCCACTAATATAAATACGTACTTAGTTAAAGATCAATAAGGACTTTACATGGTTGTAATGTAAGGCTTAGGTGTGAGGGGCGATAAATGAAGACATTTAGGCTCTTTCCACACCATAACTTCTTTTTTTTTTCATCGTGCACTTTTTAATTACAATTGATTTTTAACTTGATATTTCAATGCACCATCTTTCTTATCATTCTTTTCATATTCTTTTATTCCACATCTCTTTTCTTCGTTTTTTTTTTGTAACTTCACAACACCCTTAAACTTATTTTCAATTCAATTTTATTTTTCTTTAGAGGGATAATTGAAATGTGATTTTTGCTTATGCTTTTTTTTGTCTTTTTTTTATAGGGTGCATTACATTTCACCTTACTCTATAGCATAACACATGATTGTATTTTTTTTCTTTTCATACAAGCTAAAGGTAATGCTTATTAGATAGACGTAAAATGTGGCTTAAAGATATAAATAATTATTTGTTAGGCTCAAATAGGTGACTAAAGATATTAACAATGGTTAGCTTGAAAGGATCAATCGATTCAAATAAGGCCTAAATCATTTCTCTTGCTAAATACTATTTAGGATTTTGCCTCAAGGGATGATCAAATAGATTCTAAAACTTGGTAGATCTCATCAACTCGCATAACTCATTACAAATTTTCTCTCAATAAGAACACCAAAATCAATCATGAACATGTGCATAAAAATTTGAGTCAATTCAATCAAAACTAGCAAGCATATCAAATGATTAATGTAGGTATCTTAACAAATATGTTACATTTCTTATCATAGTCATGACAACCAATTTTTATCATTGAGTTCATATGTTTCATATCAAGCATGCATGCATCTAGTTTCCATATATTTATCAATTTCTACCCAAATCATGATTAAAACATCCTAAGAATTAAAAAAAAAATCCCTAAAAATTTAAAATGCATGGTAAATACTAATGTAGACAATGAAGTTCCCTCCCTCAAACTTAAATTACACACTATCCCCAATGTGCACATATAAATATAAAAATCAAATGAAAAGAAAACTCCTTTAATCATGGAACACAATATTTGTCATTGAAATGCTCAATCTTTTTGCGCGATTGCTCTCCACATTTATTCAACTACGAAACAAAAAAATGAAAATATAAATAAAAAAACATTGGCTTGCCTCCTAACCAACTTCATATTTAATGTCCTTGATTAGACAGTCATATCAAGTCCTAAGACACATCTCTTTGTATCCATTTACTTTTGAGTTTTCCTAGAAACAATTTGAGTCTTGATTTGTTCAATGATACCTTATGCTCTAGTTCACAAACACAGTGCTTAATTATCTTCTCATGTTATATTTTTGTTTTCTATTTTAACTTTTTGGCATTCTTATAAGCACTCCACCGTAACTCATCCAATTTATGTATTTTCAGCATTTTTTTCACCTCTCTATTGGACTCTTTCACTTTCATACTTGATTGGGGATAGGAGGGTAAACGTCTGGGGTCTAAACTTGGTGGCTCTTCAATTGATGGTTTGAGCTTAGATCTCATCTTAAAATTTTCCATAATCTCCTTTGATACACACATGAGAAGCGCATCCTCCAAAAAGTTCACACTATCTATAATATCAACCTTCGATGTCATACTTTCAAAGTTAAAACAAGTTGAGTTGTTTTTTAGTGAGCTTATTTCCTTATTCATAGCATCACATGTAACAGTCTTAAGTGTGGACGACTCAACATATTCTTTTAAGTTGTCCCCACATTTAGTAACATTTATCCTTAAGCATTCATTAGAACTATCAATGTTAGAGGGTTCCGATGCTTTAAAAAATTTAAACATTACTTGTTCATCTTGCACTCTCATTATAAGTTCACATTTTTGTACATCAGTGAGTGCTCTTCTGGTTGCTAATAATGGACAACCAAGTAGGATAGAAATTTCACGATCCTCTTCCATGTCTAACACAATGAAGTCTGCCGGAAAGATGAATTTGTCTACTTTTACTAGCAAATCCTCTACCATAACTTGAGATCTTTTAATTGATATATCTGTAATTTGTAATGTTACTAAAGTAAGTTTGGCTTTACCAACCCCTAATCTCTTAAAGACCGATAATGGAACAAGGTTCATGCTAGAACCCAAGTCACATAATGCCTTTCCAAAATGGATGTTCCCAATAGTGCAAAGGATGTCAAAACTACCTAGATCTTTCAGTTTTGTGGTAGTTTTCTACCAAGGATGGTGCGACAACCTTCAATCAAGGTTATTGTTTCATGGAATTTGTTCAAGTGCCTCTACAAATGGTATGTTTATGTGCAGCTTCTTGAAGACTTCCAAATTTTTTGAAAATTGTGTATCTGACTTTTGCTTTTGCAATCTTTGAGTGAAAGGGATAGTGGGTTTGTAGAGGTTGCTCTTTTTTGGAAAAATTATTTTCTTTTTAGTGCTCTCTTTATCCACTAGTTTCTTCTCATCCTTGTTAATTTCTTGACTCTCCTCATCCTTTTCTATCTTATGTTCCTATTCTAAATTTTTACCACTCCTCAAGGCTATGGGGTTGCACTAGTCCTTACCTTATCTTCTTGGGTTTACAATTTTGTCATTTGGAAGGTTACCTTAAGGCCTTTGACTTATAGCCTGAGCGAGTTTCCCCATTTAGTTATCCAAATTTTGAATTGAAGCCTCTTGAGTGGACACTTTTGTATTTACTGATTAGATAAAGTCTTTCATCATCCCCATTAAAGCATTTGTATTGTTACAGTATGTGGCTTCTTATCTTGGGCTTGTGATTGTTGTGGTTGTTGAAAATTAGGTGGTGGAAATGATTAATGGTTGAATTGATTACCAACTTGACTGTTGTTATTACTACAAGAGAAATCTGGATGTTGTCTCCATCCTGGGTTATATGTGTTCGAGTATGGATTATTGCTTCGGTTCATATTACCCACATAACATACAAATTCAGAATTATTTGGACAATTATCAAACAAATGAGCTTATCTACAAAACACACATGGCACTTATGAATTTGGGACCTGGTTTATACTCGTTGTCAAGTTTTGAGCCTTCAAAAAATTAACCAAAGATGACATCTAAGCTGTAAATGTTGTGATATCATTTACCTCATGCACTCCAGCTACTCTTCTTGTGGCTGTCATTCTGTCCATTGGCCATTAATAATTATTGTTAGCCATTTTCTCAAGTAAATCATAAGCTTAATTGTAACATTTGGCTAGCAAAGCTCTGTTAGAAGATGCATCAACAATAGTTCTTGTTTGAGCATTGAGACCATTGTAAAAAGTCTCCATTTGAATCCAAGAAGGAATACCATGATGAGGACACTTCCTTAACAACTCCTTGAATCTTTCCCATGCTTCATATAAATATTCTCCTTCGTATTGTTGATAGAAAGTAATGTCATTCCCAAGCTTGATATTCTTTGTTGGTGGGAAGTATTTCATCAAGAATTTCTCCGCCAAACCATTCCAAGTTGTAATGGAATAAGGTAGCAAAGAGCCTAGCCAAGCTTGAGCATAGTCTCGTAAAGAGTAAAGGAACAATCCAAGCCTAAATGCCTTCTCTGTCACAACACTGACCTTAAATGAATCTACAACTTCAATAAACAAATTGAGATAAAGATGAGGATCCTCTGTTGGTAATTTGCTAAATTGTCCAACTGTTTGTAGCATTTGAAACATCACTAGCTTTAACTCAAACTGATTAGCTTGAGTGTTTGGGCTTATAATACTTGGATTCAACCTTTCCAGCGTAGGTATTGCATATTCATTTATAGCTCTATCTCTATCATCTATTCAAAGCATTTGATTATTCAAATTTAGCTCATTATTGTTTATTTCTAATAGATTAGCCATTTTTTTCTTCTTGGGTAACAACTTGTTTCCTTATTGATCTCAAAATACACTCAATTTCAAGATCTAAAGATAAGATTTCTCCCTTGTGAACTTTACTCATGCAATAGACTCAATTATGTTTCTACAATACTAAAGGATATGTCTAAATAAAAACCAAATAAAAGTTAAAATAAATAAATAAATAAGTAAATTAAAATTAAAGTAAAGAAAAATAATTTAAAAAAATAAAAATAAAAATTAATTTATAATATTTATAATCATCGACAACGGCACCAAAAACTAGATCGTCACACAAATTGTGTGTGCAATGAATACACAAGTACATGTATCGTAACAAGTAATATAATGATAATAAAATATCATTCTCATAGATATTATTTTATTATAAACTAATTTTTAAAACTAAAAAATAAAAATCAATTTTATTGTGTGTTTTTATAATTTAATGAAGCAAAATTAAAATAACTAAAAGTAAATAGCAATAATTAATTAAATTAGATTTGGTAACTAAGAAGATATATGAGAAAATATCTAGGAATACTTAATCTCCCAATTTTATAAACATATGAATCGCAAAAATCTTTCCAATATAATTATCAATTAATTTCATAATCAATTTAATCTAATCTAGTAAGTATTCATCTCTCAAGTAAACTATACATCATATAATAATTAATTTAATCACACTCACATGTCAATTAAATTGCATATTACTCATTAAGTTCATCAATTATAGATAATATACATAATAATCATACATCTCTACCTAAAAACTATGCATGTTATTTAATGAAGACAAACAATTAAATAAGTCTCTCAAATCTATTTAATTGTCTCTATAGATAAATTATTGACCAAACAATTAATGACATAAAAATCAGATTAAATAATATAATTATAATTAAGGTAAAATATTAGATCATCATATGGTAAAAATTAGGTTTATAAGCTACTTAGGTTAATAAATTAAATACACATAATTGTGTTCATAAAGCTCATATCTTTCATAAAGAAAAACATAAAAATTGATAAAGAAAAAGAATAGAAGAAGAAATACAATCAATCTCTTGAATTGTAGTATTAATCTTCTCTTGAATCTCCACAAAAATTGTACATCCTTTTGAATTTTTTTGTATTTTCTCTCTTTTTAACACCAAAAACTAACCAAAATTATGCTAATGACAACCCCTTAGGGTTTATAGGGTGATTAGGGGCTTAAATATAGCTCATGTGCGATTTGAACCATTAGATCAGCTTCAGTCAAGGGTTGAGATCAAAACGAGCAAAATTGAGAGCGCTAGCCAATCACAACGTGACACGTGGCATATCGAATTTATTAGCGAATCAGAGCACGAGGCGTGGCAGGTAAGACCGATCATAGTCAATGCCCACTGAGTCAGCGCAACACACAATGTATTTGCGATAACGAATGATGTGGCGCACGGGTGGAACGCGAGGAGCAATCGCGTGACGACACGTGGTAGTGCAGTTTGACCGATCTTCAAACTAGGATTGAACGTCATGTTGACACGTGGCATGCGGTTCATCCTCCTCACATACGGCTTAATGTGATTTGATGTCCCTGCTTGCGTGTCATCTGCGTGGCTTTCCGATTCCTCTCTTTTGCTTACGTGTCATACCTTGTGTCAGCTCCTGATTGGTCATGTGCTAAAAATCCTAAAAAATTACAAAAAATTTATTTTTATCCCTTTTTACGAAAAAAGTTTATATTTTAATATTTTTAGCCTCAAAAATATAATTTATTGAATAAAACAAATAAATATTCATTAAAAGAGGTGCATTAATAACTCTAATTTCATAGAGTCATCAAATCTTATAAAGGATATACAAATTTTCTTAATAACAAAAGACATAAAATTAATTATCAAAAATAATTATATCTTACAATTTGAATTAAACCATGTCAAATAAATTCAATTCAAAATTTTGTACCTATTCAAAAAACATATAATCAATTACATAACATTTTAATCATTTTTAATAATATCAAAATACCACTCTTATAATAGTCGTTAGTTTTGATTCAAAAGAAAATTCCTATAAAAATCAAACCTATATAGATTTAGCGGAATAGTGGTATAACAAAAATTTAGACTTTAGACTCTTTTGATTTTATTAATATAATTAATCATATAACAAATAGAATTTATACCTTTTAATTGTAAGAAGACGAATATCGAATCAAAACCTTCGATATTTTGAACCTTTCTCAATTGTATGACCCGAGAAACTTTAGACAATCTTGAACTTGAAGTTGAATAATGGCAACATTCTAGTCTCCACTGGAATACCCAAATAACAAATACCCAAAAAGATGCAAGAAAAAAAACTATTTTTCTTACTAGTTGCATTTGTGAAATTTTGACGCCCAAGGGCCTCTTCTCGGGTGTAAATTTGGTTTCCCATTATAATGTGTTAAGAATTACAATTTTATTAAAATCAGCTTATACAAATTATTTTATAGTCATATAGAAAACCAAATAAAGTCTCCAAAAATATTTCATCAAGAACAAAATCAGCTTCTACAAATTTTATTAAAATCCTATTCTAATAGGGGTGCCGGCAAAAGATTCTCTTACGACTCTTGGCCAAGATTATGGTAATTGAAAAGAGAAATCATTGAGGTAATTAATTATTAAAAATTAAATACAAACAGTTATATCTGCTATAAACTTCAATATTTCATCAAGAACAAAAGCCTTATTTTCCTCGAAATAATCATCTTGTTTTCATGCATTAAAGCTTTTGATTTTGATATCAGGAGCCAGCTGATGATCAACATCAAAAAGGAAAATCAGAAGCTGTTAACAGCTTTTAGAGGTAGGAGCTTTCATGGTGATATGATCATAATCAAGTCTGTTAACCCTCAAGCTAGCCCTAGAAATAGTAGTACATACAGAAACAATGATTCAATACCTTCTCTGGCAACAAGCACCTATGGTTTGACTATTTCACCTTCATTCCTTGGCAAATGTGCAAGCAAAAGAAACATATTCATATGTACTATAGTAAGATTAATATGTATTTTATTACATATAATAGATTTAATAATTATAAAATTGTTTTCAATAGTAAACAAAAAGTTTCTCCAGTTTCTCCACGGGACCATATCACCCGTAAAACTCTCTTTATCTGCAATTCTGCATAACATCAGCTAACCAAGCATCAGCACAGGTCCATTCGTCCAGAGCTTAGTTTTCTTTCTTTCATTCTTCTTCGTTTTTTTTCTATCCAATCTTTCAAATTTCTCTTTAATAATGTGAAGACATGAAAATCTGAAAATACGTAATATTATATTATTTGATTTTGATATAAATGATTTATTAACAATTTTCTTCTAACAATTCCAAATAATTTGATAATTATTTTTTAATACTTAAATGTTTTGAGTTAAATTATTAATTATTGTTCCATAATGTAATATTAAACATAATTTCCATTTTAAATTAAAGGTTATTATTGTAAAAGGGATATATTTTATATAATTCCAAGATTACATACTGAAAACAAAATATAATAATAGTAATAATATTTTCTCTTTTTTAAATTTTATTACAACTTCTATTTATTTTACTTTTTTATTATGTAAACTAAATGAGCCAAAGTCACATTTGTATAAGGAAAAATACAGAAAATCATAAAATTAATACCTCTAAAAATTTTAGTAACAAAAGTAATATTTTTAGTACTAATTCGTATATTTTTTAAGATAATAAATTTTAATGATGTTATTTTAATTAATTATATTTTAAAAAACTTATTTTAAATCTGGCTGCTACAAATTACAAAGGACAAATTGATTTCACGGTTATAAGTAGGACTAAATAGAAAAACCGATAAATTAGAATAAATAAAAAATTAAATTATTTTGAATAATCTAATTCAATTTCCTATTAAATTTAGTCCAATCTGGCCTTAAAAATTTAAATTGATCGAACCAAACCAAACCATTGATACTATTATATTTATAATTTACATTTCATATATATAGTTTAATGACTAAATTTATTATTATTCAATTAACTTAGGAACACTAGTTTTTTAATTTTAACTTAGGAATGTTATTTTTGTTGGGGTTACCATGTTTCGAACTAGGGTTAAAAAGGTTAATAATATTCTAAAAAACAACAAGATGTTACTTAATTTGTGATAATATAAAATAATTTTAATATTTATTTTAGTTTTCATATTTATCATTTTAACAGTTTGGTTTGATTCAATATGGTCTAATTTAATACATATGAACAATTCAGTTTAATTTATTCAAATTTTATAAAATTTGAACTAGATTGGATCGCGTCTACCCCTAATAATAGTAGTTGAATTGAGCCTTCTAATACAACTCACAAAAAAATTATTTGTCTCACGATTACGAAGGACCATGATGTTATGGGCCTTGTGGCTAGCCAATAGTGTAATGACTAAGGTAACTTTCCTACCATATATAACAAATATTAATTACACATATTTCATTAAAATTTATAAATTTTTATGATTAATGTTATGAATCATGATTTTAGAATCATGTTACATAGCAATATAAACCATTAAAAACATAAGAAAGATAAAAATAAATTAAATAATGATATGTTGAAATTGATTTTTACTCACTAAGTTATTTGCTTTCATTTTAAGTTTAGATCATATAAAACAAGGAATAGAAACACAAGTGGTGTCAAATCCAATATGATGATTAAGCCTTCAAGTTAAAAGAGAAAGCTAAAGCATAGTACATCATGAATAGATCATGTACATAAAATGGTGAGATATCAAGCCTAATATTCAAGTAGATATTGTAAGAGATATTATTTTCTTTTAAAACATTATTCAAATATTGAATGATAGTACATATCTAATAATATATCTTCATAATATTAAATAAATAAGATATTTATCATATTGGAAGAATATTCCTTGAATATGTTGTCTAATTTAATTTAAATTACATACTAACTATGCTTGATTTTACCCTGATCATTAATCATGGATTAATCAAATTATAACATAAACTAGTGATATTTCATCACGCATACTTAATTTAAATCTCTCCAACACCAACCCTTCTCTTTGACCATCTCTAATGAGCATTGAGGTTTAATTCTTTAATCTAAGTATGCGGAAAGGTCAAATGTAATTGATGTTGTCTCTAATGATTTGTAGTATATATTTTGATTTTATTGACATGATAACGAGCATGAGATTATGGGTTTTCCAATGGTATGTCTTATGTTTGAATTTGATCATCATATAGAGAAATATGAGAGTTCAAAGTTGTATTGAAAAAATCCAATTGTTGCTATTAACTAGAGTTGATGAACCACGACTAGAAGACTAGTCTTGTTAGCTAATCAAACCTATTTGGTCAGCTAGTCGAACCAAGTCTAATCAGATTGGTTTTTGGTCAGATTTAGACCAATTAGAATGTGGTTGGTCAGTTGATAAGAAGGTCAGTCGCCTTGTTGGTCGAAAAGTCTACACAGCCAAGAACGTCTCAACTTTGGGATCTCGACACTCGTCTTAGATCTCCAAAATTCAATCTAAATCATAATGAACTAAGTCTATTTTTCTATGTTATAACGATCTAATTTGGTTTAGTTGGGACTAGTTTTACTTACTAGAAAAGTTAATTTTCATAATCACTTTCCTTTGTGGCACATGGGGCACGTGTGTCCTCTGTAGATGTTTCATGAAGCCTAATTTTTGGTGGAAAGTAGATCAAATACTGAGCTTTCTAGTAATGGTCTTAGATTTTTCATATAATGCACAAATTTTAAGATATAATCAAAACAGGTCAACATTGATACGAGTGATGGTTGGCCGAGGTTTGGGCAAACGGGTGATGGCGACATGATTAAGTGTCATTCCTTTGTGCTCAGTGTATAACATCTTTTCATATAGGGTTTATTCGTGCATATGATTCATCACGTAACACATGGATCATGTTGAAGGGTGTTACTCTTTGGAGCCTCTTGATCTCCAAGCTCCTTGGTTAGTAGACTTGTGTAGATGTATAATATCTCTTGGGTATCAGTCTAACGACAATCATGCTTAGATCCTAGGTTGACATCATTTAGAATGTTGAGCATATATTGTCTTTGTATTCCATTATGTCTAGAATTGATTGATATGGTCTTCCACACAAGTCTAATCTAAGTGTGGATTAGATTGAAAAGTAGTATAATTGATAATATCCCAGTTGTTTAGTTATGTTGTAACTGCCTACTTTGATCAAGTTGTTAAGTCAATTTTCTTTGTAATTGATAAAAAAATTAAAACTTAGTAAAAGGATATAGAGATTGAAATTATGAGATATAAGTTTATTTATAGGATAATATTCATGCAAATATATCAGAGACATTATTTTTTTTTGGTTTGATAATTTCTCTTAATAATATTAAATATATAAAATATTTATTGTTATAAAAAAATAATCCTATCAATATTCCTTCTAATTTAATTTAAAACACATGTTGACTGAGTACTAATTATACGCTGGCCATTGACTAACAACCAGTCAAATTGTGATGTGAGCCAATGTTCGTCCTGTTTGAGTCCGGCGAGAGACGGCGTCGGCTTTTATTGGCAGAGAAAAATAAACAGCTTTGCCAAACGCTACATCTGACGTTGCCTTTCCTGATATAAATAATCCAACAAAACCGACATTATTTGTACGTTTTATGTACTAAAAAATTCATAGTTATCACCTAGCCTTACATTGTCGTGTTCCCGAAAGGAAACCACATAAGTCTTTTCCTTTCTCCACATATCGGTTTCTGGATCTGTTGAGGTTTGAACATGGAAGCTAAGGTAGATAACTATATACCGGACCAAGTGTTCGATGGAGAAGAAGCTTCGAAGCTAGTTGACTCGTTGAGAAGTACTTTCGCTTCCGGTAAGACTCGGAGTTATGAGTGGAGAGTTTCACAGTTGAAGAGTCTCCTTAAGTTGGCTATCAATCACGAGCAAGAAATTGTCGATGCTCTCCGCTCCGATCTTTCTAAGCCTGAGCTTGAAACCGTTCTCTACGAGGTCTCACTATCTATATCATAGTTCATACTTTTTTTGGAAAATTATTATTTTATTTTATTTTATGACTATTTATAGATTCGTTATTAATGCTCTTGTTATTATTATTTTTACTTTTTTGCTCTTTTTATTGGTGCAAGTTTTATCTGTTGGTATTTAATGCCTAGGTGGTTAGTTATTGATATTTGCTGACTTGGTTCAGTGGTTGATTACTACTCACCATGCAATTTTCTGATATTATTGATTTATTGAATCTGATACATTAATCCTGTAAGTGCTTGTTTGATTAGGTGATGCATAATCGTTAAATCTTAAGAATAATTAGCTGAAAATTTTAATTTACTGTGAAGGAATTCCTGACGCTACTGGTTAACATTGCCCGGTTTTAAATTGCTCTTATGGAGGGCGGAATTATTTACTATATAGTTTTCGTTGTCATGGCTTTGATTTGCATTTTTGGAGTTAGGACCGTACTATTTTGAAATGGTTAACAGAGTATGGGTTTGCTAATCTACACATGAAAAATTGTTTGTGTGGTTGGATCACATAGAATTAATTAATGCAAGCTACTTACTTGTATATAAGCAGGATGATCCTCCTTTTTTTGGTGTTTTTTTTTTGGTTGACTTGAGAAAGGTTTACATACACGTTTTTAATAGGCTCGATCTAGCGACTTCAAAGTCACATTAGTGGTAAATATCGTCTAAGCTATTAGCTCAGTGGTATCCTCCTGTTATCTTGATTGTGAGAGAAAAACGTTTGAAGCATCTGCCATGGGTTCCATTAATTTTGGCATGGGTCTTTAATTCAACTTGCTCACATATGTAAGCATTTCTCCTTATGTTGACAAGGAAATTTCCTTGTGCGCCAGTCATCGAGCATAAATACCCAATTGGTTTTAAATTTAGGATTTATCTGTGGGTTATAAAATAGTTAATGACACATTTATTTTGGATATTGCAAGCTTTTCTTTTTCGACAAGAGCTTGGAAGCTTGTCTGAATGCCCTAGAATTGGGAAATCCATGTTCTTTGTGGGGATCAAAGTCTTGTACTGTTATGTAGAAGTTTTGGAATTTATTAGAAGATTTTTAGCAAATTTCAAATACAAGGTTATTTTTTGTAATGGAACTGACAAAGTAAGAATCATGACCTATCCAATATATAGAGTTGTTCTAACTGGGAGTCTGGGAATTTAAGGGAAAGCGAGCAACAAGTCTAATGGGTATGAGCTGAGATTAGGCATTTGGATGTTTTCAGTTACAACAGATTGCTTGCCAGTATCCTTTTTGTTATAATTTTTTTATGTTTCTTGGTATCTCCTGAACAATGTCTCTCATGGAATCTTTTATCCCTCAATCTCCCAAGAAAAATCTAGCGTTTTGCACCTGGTGCCTTATGCAATACTATTCTCTGTGATGCAATCTTGTTTTTGTATTACGTTAATTTTTTTTCTGGAGAAATTTTACTACTTCTGATCATCATTCTTTGCTTCTGCGTAACTTTAATGGTGAATTTGGAAATGTGAATCAGGTATATGGAAGATAAAATGTTAGATGAAACCACCCATTTTCCATTTTCCAATGTATTTAGCCTGTGAATGAAAGGGTTCTTTATGGTGACTCCATATTGAAGATTCCATCTTATATGGACATTTTGTTCCTTCTAAATGATGATTGATATGGTTTATCTTGCAGATAGCTATGGTAAAAAGCTCTTGCAAATTTGCTCTAAAGGAATTAAAATGCTGGATGAGGCCAGAAAAGGCATGTAATATCGGACTTTTTTTCTTTTTACTAAAGTTGATTATTAGTTCCTACTGTCTATATTATCTAGGAAAATTATAGAGTTATTCAATGTTTTCATTTTTACCTCGCAGGTTAAAACTTCAATAACTACTTTCCCTTCATCAGCTGAAATAGTTTCCGAACCATTAGGTGTTGCATTAGTCATTTCAGCATGGAACTATCCTATCTGTAAGTAGGCAACCTAGTGAACTGTCTCATATTTTTTAATCAATTATTTATGTTGTACTTTCAAGTGCTTATATCACCATCTTCAAACAGTACTGATAAGCTCATATTTCTTTTACTAGTTTTATCCCTTGATCCAGTTATTGGAGCTATTGCAGCTGGTAATGCTGTTGTTCTCAAACCATCAGAAATCTCCCCAGCTACATCATCATTACTTGCCAAATTAGTAGGGGAATATATGGATAGCTCCTCTGTTAGAGTTGTTGAAGGGGCTGTCGCTGAAACAACTGCATTACTTGAGCAAAAGTGGGACAAAATATGTTACACAGGTTTTAACCTGTTCCAGTAATTTTTCTTTTTTCCTTTTTGCTACTTGTTCTTGTAATCTTGGAGCTTGCATAAAATATATATGTATAGTCACAGTATTATTTTTATAAATTGGCAGGCAATGCAAGAGTGGGTCGCATTGTAATGGCAGCAGCCGCAAAACATCTTACACCTGTTCTTTTGGAGCTTGGGGGAAAATCTCCAGTTGTTGTTGATTCCAACATCAATTTGCAAGTACAAAAATCATAACATGTGTTGGCAGGGTTTTCTTTTTCATTTTATTATGCTGTTACTTCTGTGGTATTATTAGTAAACATTGTACTTTGCATTCTGTAGGTCACAACTAGGCGGATTATTGCAGGCAAGTGGAGTTGTAATAACGGACAAGCTTGTGTTTCTCCTGATTACATCATAACAACCAAAGATTTTGCTCCCAAGCTGGTAAGTTTGCTGATACAAAGCTGTTGTACGTCCAAATCTGCTGGCCAAGTTTATTTCATTTTCTTCTGTAGGTGGATGTGCTGAAAGATGAATTGGAGAAATGTTATGGGAAGAATCCATTAGATTCCAAAGATTTATCTCGTATTGTGAATTCCAACCACTTTTCTCGCTTGACAAAGCTCTTGGATGAGGACAAGGTGTCTGGCAAGATTGTATATGGAGGTGAAAGGGACAAAACCAACTTGTAAGCTTCATAGTTTGTTTCCTTGTTTTCACGTTATCCTAGTTTTGTCAAGTATCAGATCTAGTGGTAAGCCTTCAAAGCCATTAATGAGTCTTCCTTTTGAGGGCAGGAGGATTGCTCCCACTGTCTTGCTAGATGTTCCACGAAATTCTCTGATCATGAATGAGGAGATATTTGGTCCTCTGCTTCCCATTATCACAGTAAGAACCTTCGGTGAACAATTCACAATATCTTGATTAGTATTCATGTTTTATATGGAATATATAGCTGAAATAAGAATGCATAGGTCTACAATATTAATTTAAAAAGCTTCTGAAATGGAAGTAATTGGAGTATAGTAAAAATAAGGCCTCTTGGATCAGAAGTTCAATCCTTTCTGCTTGCTGTCTCATCGAGGAGAAACAATATCAATTAACAACTCATAAGAAAGTTTAACTGTGATCCAATAAATATGCAAAAATATGTTCTCATCAAGGAAAAAATGCAAAATATGATATGGTGCTTTTCTATAATATAAGCCAAGGGGATTAGTACTTTATCATGGTCTTCATTGAAACTGAGGCAGCTCACTGCTTTATTAGGTGGCAACGTATATGAACTTTAAGACATTTCATATGGAAAAGTCCAATTCCATAGAATTGGAGCACGGGACTAGGGTAGTCTGTATAATAATTTATGTATTGGTAATTATTCAAATTCTTCAAAGTCTATCTGTATTATCTTCTTTGCATTATATATCCTTGAAAGTGAGAGATCAGTTACTAATTTTTCCGTCCTCTCTGGAACAGGTTGACAAATTGGAAAACAGCTTTGATATCATCAACTCAGGAGCAAAACCCCTGGCTGCATATTTATTTACCAACAATGAGAAGCTCAAGAAGCATTTTGTGATGAATGTCACTGCAGGGGGTTTGGTTATCAATGACACTGCCATACATGTGATAACTCTTTCTCAATCCTCCATAATCAAGTAACAAATACATACACAATATTTTCGTGCATTGGGGTACACATCCATAGTCCTATTTATAAACTGGCCCTTCAATGCTGTATGTAGACTGGTAGAGCTAGAATTGCTTGGGGTTAACTTGCCATGTTTCCTATGGCATAATGGTGTTTTGAGTTTGACATCTATTATACCGGATTTAATGCATGCTTACACTCCTTGTGAGAACTCTAAAAACTTTTATTAATAGTTGTAGATTTTCTGAGAATATTAGGCTGGAATAGTGTTGTACAGGCTGTGAATTTAGTGTAGAACAAACTGGATTTTAGTTGTTGATACCAGCTGTATTATTTCTAAGTTAGTGGGAATTTGTCTACCTTTTAGTCCTATTTATAAAGGTCAGTATATACATTTGAATTAATCGTAGAAAATAAAACAAGAATTCAGCTTTCTCCACCATCTCTCAATATTTTCTTCATGGTATCGTAACATTTCCTCAAATCCATTTTTTTTTCTCACCAATTCTCATTCAAGGAAGATTTTCTCAAATCCAATTGCTCACGCTTCTCCCAGATCAATCCTGGTAGTTCTCGTTTACCTGCGGCATCGCCGTTCATCTCTCGCTCATCGCTGCCGCTTATCCGGTCTCATCTCTCAGACTTCGTCAAAGATCAAGATTTTGTAACCAAATCACCTAATCAGCTTTAACCCAATAGACCCAATCGCGCTTAGCTATCTCGCATCACCATCATTTCACCATCTCGACAAATATCATTTCAGCCCATCTCGTACCGTCACCATCGTCGCCGACTAGTCCTGCAAGTCAGTAAGTCCCACAGTTGCATTCTGTTTTTTTTTTGTTTCCAATACCCATAAGCTGCCTTTTTGTAATATATCTTGGCCCGACCCGGGAAAACCCTGCCCACCCTATCCGGTCCAACATACCCCGACCCGACCCGGTTCAGCAGATTATCTTAAAATAAAAACAGTCCCACAAATTTCAATCCACGTATAATCTACAATTGAAATAAATGGCCACGGGAAAACCTATAATTACCGGGCCCACTAACAAATTTTACGCCCATCACCATCACAAATTAAACGGGTATAATTATCTTCAATGGTCCTAATCAGCCATCACAAGCCAATCAGGTAACACCACCAACGTTTTTAGTGTGAAACAGGTTAAAAGACAATGGATTATAGATTCAGGTGCTTCAGATCACATGACGGGTGATGTGTCTCTTCTTGTAAATCTTAAAATTTCCCAAGAAGGATACACTATCAGAATTATCGATGGATCAATATCCAAAGTAACAGGGATTGGTTCGGCAAAAATTTCAAATTCTTTTATTCTTGATTCTGTCCTTCTTGTTCCAACCCTTGATTGTAATCTCTTATCAATTACTAAACTCACACGTGATAAAAATTGTGTGGCAAAATTTGTTCATAATTTATGTGAATTTCAGGACTTGGATTCGGGGAAAACGATCAAGTGCTAAAGAATGCTTGGGACTCTATCTTCTCAACAAAGGAAGACCTTCCAAAAACAAGTCTTTCAAGTCAGATCCGAGGTTCAAGATCAAAATAAAGCTTTATTAAATTTTAATTCCAATAACAATGGTGAAATCATGTTGAAACACTATCGTCTCGTCATCCTAATTTCCTATATTTGGAAAAACTTTTTCCTTCATTATTCAAAAATAAAAATTCAAAGGATCTTAAATGAAGTACGTGAATTCTCAAAACATGTTAGAAATTCATATCCTACTCTTCCACATAAAAATCACATCCTTTCTCTCTAATTCACTCGATATTTGGGGACCTTCTCAAATCAAAAACATAACAGGGACACGATGGTTTATTTCATTCAGATGATCATACTCGAACTACTTGGTTATTTCTTATGAAAGAAAAATCTGAAGGATGATAGATATTTAAAAATTTTAATACCATGATTCAAACTCAATTTCAAACAAAGATCCAAGTATTGAAAACTGACAATGCTAGAGAATATTTCGCATCAATTCTCAAAGGATTATCCGTCAAGTCAGCGGAGTTGTCCATCTAAGTTCTCAGGTTGGACACACCTCAACAAAATGGGGTAGCCGAAAGGAAAAATAGACATCTTCTCGAGGTAGCTAGATCTCTCATGTTCACAACCCACGTCCCTAAACATTTCTCGGGGGGAAGCCGCCCCCACGGCTACCTATCTTATCAATGTGATGCCCTCTCGTGTCCTAACTTTCAAAACACCCATCAAGATTTTCTTCGAGTCATACCCACACACGAGAATCGTGTCCAACATTCCTTTTAAAATATTTGGATGTTCTCACATGTCTACATGTACATCATAGAGATAAACTTGATCCTAGAGCTATCAAATGCATATTCTTAGGGTATTCATCAAACCAAAAAGGGTATAAATGCTTCTCTCCTATCACAAGGCGATTTTACAATACAATGGATGTCACATTCTTTGAACAAAATCCATACTATTTCAAACCTGTTATTCGGAGGGAGAACATAGGCAATGAATACCAGCTTGGGAATAGCATTACCACTCAACCTCCCATAAATTCTATCTCAAATCATATCCCTCAAATTCCAGAAAGTGAATCAATATCTCAAAAAAATGCTCCTAATAATCCCAATGAACCCTCAACTCCTCTACCAACAGATCCAAACTTCCATGTCCCAAACAATGATCTTTTTGTCTACTCTAGGAGGAGAAGAACTCAAGAGGGAACGGAGAACCAAGCATATCTTGAGCCAGTCCAAGAGTCCAACCCGAGTACAAATCACTTCGACAATTCACAAGGTAACATCACTGAATCTCCTATTATTGAGTTACCTCCTAATGATTTGAATTTGCCAATTGCTATAAGAAAAGGTGTAAGATCTTGCACAAACCACCCCATCTACAACTTTGTTTCCTATAAAAATCTCTCACCAGGTTATAAAGCATTCATCAACAATCTTGATCAGATACAAGTTCCAAATTCTGTTCATGAAACCTTTCAGGTACCTGAATGGAAGACAACTATTCTTGAAAAACTCAATGCCTTAGAGAAAAACAAAACTTGGGAGATCACAGAACTACCACCAGGAAAACAAGTTGTTGGGTGCAAATGGATCTTTACAATCAAACACAAAGCGCATTTACGGTGTAGAAAGATTCAAAGCTCGCCTTATGGCTGGATTCAATCGACATATACGGATTTGACTCATCGGGAGACTTTCGCGACCAGAGTAAAGCTCAACACTATTCGCGGTTCTTCTCTCCTAAAGATCTAACTTGATTGGCCCTCTACCAATTAGATGTCAAGAATGCATTCCTTAACGGTGATCTCAAGTTAAGTCTCACACGGACATTCCTACCGAATTGAATCTCCTGCTCCAACCAATAGAGTTTGCAAACTTAAGAAATCCTTATATGGATTGAAACAACTTCCACGTGCCGGTTCCATAGGTTCTCTAAAGTTCTCAAGAGATACGGGTACAATCAATGCCAATCGATCACACACTATTCGTCAAACACTTCTCCAATGATAAAATAGTTATCCTAATTGCAGTAACGTGATGATATTGTTCTAACAGTAATTCTACAATTGAGATGAATAAACTCAAAGAATTTCGCTAAGGAATTTGAGATCAAAGACCTGGCAATCTCAAATATTTCCTAGGAATGAAAGTAGCACGAACAAAAAGTGTATATCTATATCTCAAAAGAAATATGTACTTGATCTTCTCAAGGAAATCGAATGATCGGGTGTAAACCGATGTAAACTCCGATGGACTCTACAAGAAAACTCTAATCAAAGAAAATAGTACACCAGGACAAAGGTCGTTACCAACGACAAGTGGGAAAACTCATTTACCTATCCCACACTAGACCGTATATCGTTTTTCGGCAAAGTGTTGTAAGTCAATTTATGAACAAATTCCCCATCAAGAACACACGGAGGCTGCCTATCGTATACTCAGTATCTCAAGATGACACTAGGAAAAGGATTGTACTTCAAGAAGAATCCCACCGTAAAATTGAAGTTTTGCAGATGCCGACCGGTGCTCTATAATGGATCGCAGATCTACCACTGGTATCGTACCTTCAGTACGGGGAAATCTTGTAACTTGGCAAAGTAAGAAATAGTCAAGAGTCGTCAAGCAAAGGTGTTTTAATTTAGAGCTACGCCCAATGGGATTTGTGAAGGAATGTGGTTAAAAAGACTACTCAATGAACTAGACTTCACAACTCCTGAACCTATCAGCATGCATTGTGATAATCAAGCTGCAATAAGAATTGCAAAAAATCTAGTTCATCATGACCGAACCAAACATGTAGAAATTGATCATCATTTCATTAAAGAGAAGTTAGATGGAAAAATTGTGGACTTACTATATACATCTACCCATCATCAAATTGCAGATATCCTTACCAAAGCATTACCCAACTTGAGGGGGAGTGTAGATTTTCTGAGAATATTAGACTAGAATAGTGTTGTACAGGCTGTGAATTTAGTGTAGAACAAGCTGGATTTTAGTTGTTGACACCAGCTGTATTATTTCTAAGTTAGTGGGAATTTGTCTACTTTTTAGTCCTATTTATAGTGTTGTATATACATTTGAATTAATCAGAGAAAATAAAACAAGAATTCAGTTTCTCTCCACCATCTCTCAATATTTTCTTCAATAGTCACATAATCTTGTTGAGGATCTTGATTCTGAAGAACAGGATTTGAGCTTCTAATGCTTTTGCTGCCAATTCTGCAATTTTGAATGTATTGCATTTATAAAATTGAATTTCTGTCTTTTTTTTAATAGACTTATAACCCTGTTGAAAGTAAATCGTAGGATTTATATTTGGACGAATTAAGGAAATAATATTGTAATTATGGATTTAATGATTAGCAAAAATTATGGTCATTATGTCTCTATTATGTCATTCCAATTATATGCCTTCATTGGCACTATTCAACTCTATCTATAGAGTGGTAATTGTGCTTGTAAATAAGTTGTTTGTCAATGGAAATCTTCAGTTTTTTTTTTATCTTTCTCTCCATGATATTTCTTATGGTATTCTAACAAACCCAATTGTGATATGTATTTGGTGGTGCAGCTTGCAGTTGACACCTTGCCATTTGGAGGAGTTGGGGAAAGTGGAATGGGTGCTTATCACGGGAAGTTTTCTTTTGATACCTTCAGCCATAAAAAGGCAGTCATGTATCGGAGTTTCATTGGTGATGCATCCATACGGTACCCTCCATACACAAAAGGGAAGCTAAGATTGCTAAAGGCTCTTCTCGGTGGTAGTCTACTTGGTATAATTGGTGCTCTGTTTGGATGGCCTCAAGGTTGAAAAAATACATGCATCTTTTTGTAAGTAAGTTTGTTTGTTTGTCTCTCTCTCTCTCTCTCTCTCTCTCGCCTTATATTCAAATCAAGTTAAATCTGTATAATCTGGTACTTTTGGCTGGCATAATTTTATTTAAAAGAATTGTGTTGATTCTGAAAATAAGGTCACAACTATTGCCAAGGAAGTTTTGATTGTGTTCAAGGAACTCCTCCAAAATATTTTGAAGGGTTTCATTGGACGCGTCCAAACCTTGGAAGTAGCCGTAATCGAAAACAAATTAGTTTGTCAATTGTTTTACACCTATTTTGCAATTCTGTTGCTCGAATAAGAACAAACCTTCCTTGGTGTTTACATACATAATAATTTTCGATTACACAGATCACAAGATTCTACACATTTACATTACTGATGATTTAGTTTTTATGTAAGTACTCTTGTTATTTCTTTGGGCTTTCTTGCTAGATATTCTTGCATCCATAAATGCTACTCACTGCACTGTATGTTAGTAGCCAGTGTTGCCTTCCTATACCTTTAGATTTTGAACTGTCTTGATCCTTTTATTTTCCTTCTCGTTTGAACTTCTCATGGTGACGTTATTCTAGTAATCTCCATTATTTTACTTGGAACTCCAATTCAAGTCTATTAAACTTGGCTTATTTGTGTAAATATAGAAGGATGAGATTGACATAATCAATAAATGGAAAATAACATATGGAAAATCTATTATGAAATTTTCTTGTTTGTTTGGTATTGAAATCAACAAATACGTTGTTTGGTATTGAAATTAACTTCAACGGAAGTTATTCCTAAAAGGTAACATCTGAAGAGATTTTCAAAGTTTTTGTTTGTCAGAAGAACTATTGTATATATACGAAAAGTGGCAAAAACATAGAAATGATGCATATTCAATGAAAAATTATATTCACGATTTGTCTAACAGCATAGTCAAAACCATTGCTATGTGGTAAATGATAAAATGTGCTTTTGTGCATCAAGCCGAAATCTTCTATGGTCTAGAGGAAGAGATGATGAATGTGACCAAAAGGGCATTTTGCATCAAACAAATGCTCCTATGATGAATATTTCCGATTCAACCCAATGGATAGAAAATATAGAATATGTTTCCACAAGAATGCATGTTTGCTCGAGTTGTTTAAAAAAAACTTATTATTCCTAAATATACACAAAATAAGAATAAAAAAACATATTTCTATAATAAGACTAAGGATAAACTATAAACATAATATATACACTTTAACTATGGTGCATAGATATTACACATGTCCAGCTTGTATAATGAGATATGAAAAGGAACTTTTTGCAATACTATAAGTTATAATGTCTATTAATTGATAAATATTTTTCATGTATGAAATTTTAGTGACACTGGCATCCAAATTCTTAGCGATCTCAGTTGTAGAATAATTATAAAATACAATTATAAGTTCCTTAGGACCAAAATTAAATTCACTCAACAAAATATTTAACCAATAAGGTTGCAATACCATGGTGAATAGGCCTTTACATTAGATTTTATTAAGTTGTTTTAAAAAAAATAAGATATCTTGAAGTATAATTTCTTTCCAACTTGGAACCCACAAAATTAGAATCGATGTAAGTTATGATATCTAAGTGTCCATATTTAGAGGAAAAAAATGCTTCGACATGAGTCAATATAATTGTTTACTTACTGATTTTTGATACATCTTCTTATTTACAGTTAAACTATGTTTTATCTTAATCGAAGTGTTTATAAGAAGAAAAGTAAAATTATTAATTTCAGTTAAGAGATCTAAGGTATACTTCTTTGATATAGAAACATGCCTTACTTAGACTCAGAAACTTCAATAACCAAGAGGAACTTCATATTTTCTAGGTCCTTCATTTCATATTCCTTTTCCAAGTAGTTATATAACCTTCCTATCTTGTCAACTACTTCTTGTAATAATCATGTAATCAATGTAAACAAGAAATAATAAAATAAAATCACTACCATTCTTTTATGAACAAAAGTGTGATCTACTTGGGATATTTAAAACTATATTCATTCATTGAGTTGCTCAACCTATCAAACCATGATTGTTTCAATTTGTATAAAGTTTTATTCATCTTGTATGTCTTTCCTCCTCCTGTTGCGACTTTGGGAGGAATATCCATATACAACTCATAAGTAACTCTTCATGGAAAAAAGATGTTCTTTACATAATGATCAATCTAGATTTGAGTATTTATGAAAAGAACTTGGGATGGAATCAACGAAGTTTTTTCTTTTGCTTTGATATCAAATTGTTTTTGAAAAATATTATTTTATTCATGAATCCTAAATGGGTATTTATATAAACATTCAAGTTCAGTTTAAAAGAGGATAGAAAATCCTAAAGATAAACAAAATAAGAATAAAGTATATTCTTAGAATAATAATAAGAATAAACAAGACACATAATATATGCACTTTAACTGCTTCATTAGAGTGGATACAAGATTGAACCTAAAATGTGTTGGATGACTTTAGGAGTAACTTTATCAATGATAGAGATTATGGACAATATTATAAGATTTATTTTACCATAATTAGTGTATTAGTTGTGTATATATTATTATTTAAAATAGATAAATAAAATATTGTATATTCTTACTTAAAATATATAAACAAAATATTGTATATTTAGGTAATAGAATATTGTATATTCTTACCTAAAATATATAAACAGAATATTGTATATATTCTTACCTAAAATAGATTGTACAATAGTTTTTATCTAATGAAAAGGATCCTCAAGAAGAGGTCATTCAATCATTTACTCCAAATTGTCATAGTATCAAAGCCTACCTCTTGAATCCATAATTGAATCTTCAGTTTTCTTCCTGTTTTGCTTCTGTTTTCTTTTTGACATTTTCTAACCTATCCTTATTTTTTGTTTTTGATTTTGGGTTGATAAATTTATGATCAACAAATTCGTTTTGAGATTCTAGGTTGACCAACTTGTGGTTGATAGCTTTGCATTAAGATTTTTTTTTGAAAGAATGTCTACGAAAACCTTGGCTATCAAATTTATAGGAAAGAATTATGCGGCATGGGAATTTCAATTCAAAATGTTTCTGAAAGGAAAAGAGCTTTGGGGTCACATTGATGGGTCTTCTCCTGTGCTTGGAGATGGTAAGGAACTTAGTCAATATGAGGCAAATGATGCTCGAATTATCTCTTGGATTTTAGGATCTATTGAAGTTCATATGATGAACAATTTACGCTCATTTGGTACGGCTAAAGAGATGTGGGATTATCTGAAGCGTATATATCATCAAGATAATACTACGAGATGATTTCAACTAGAAGTCGAGATTAGTACCTTCAACCAAGATGATCTCTCATTTGAGTAGTATTATTCTGGATTTCTTAATCTATGGAGCGAATATTCTGGTATTATCTACACGAAGGTACCTAAAGAGGCCTTAGCCAGCCTTTAGGAGATTCATGAAGATAATAGACGTGATCAGTTTTTGATGAAACTGAGACCAGAAAGTTGCTAGAGCTTGATTGCTGAATAGAGATCTGGTTCCTTCTTTGGATGTATGTCTTGGTGAATTGTTGCGCGAGGAATAAAGAATGGCTACATAAGCTGTTATAGGTGCATCTAGGGAAACATTTAAAGTTGTCAATGTTACTTATTCCACTAAAGGGAGGAATCGAGAAAAGGAAAAAATAGAGTGCTATAGTTGTAAGGAGTTCAAATATATTGCCTGCAATTGTGGCAAGAAATTTTGCAATTACTGTAAGAAAAATGCATACATTATCAAGGAATGTCCACGTCTAGAAAATTGATGAGTATAAGCTTTTCAAGCTGCTATTCCAGCTCCTAACATTATTGGTCCCACATCTACAACTGCTAAACAACTCAGCCTGTCGTTACTCTAGAAATGGTCCAACAGATGATTATCTCAACATTTTCTACCCTTGGACTTCAGGGCCAAGGTAAGACTATTTATCTTTCTTGGTTTTTTGATTCTAGAGCATCCAATTATATAACTAGATCCCTTTATTTGTTACATAATCTATGAAAGTATATTGGTACAAAAAATACTTAGATTGCTAATGGAAGTAATCTTCCAATTATAACCATTGGTGATATTAGACCTTCTTTTCATCATGTATTTGTCTCTCTTGGGTTATCTACTAGTTTAACTTATGTTGGTCAGATGATGGATAATAACTATGATATACATTTCTCTCATGGTGGTTGTGTTGTGCAGGATTGAGTGTCAAGGAAGGTGATCACGAAGGGGCCTAAAATGGGAAGATTATTTCCGTTGTAATTTACTAAGGTTGACGTTTGGTATAAACGATTAGGCCATCCAAATAATGTGATTTGTCTAATTTGATGAAGCGTGGTTTTCTTGGTAATGAAGATCAGTGTTATACTCATCAGTTGCTTTTTGATTGCTCTACTTGTAAACTAGGGGAAAGTAAAACTTTACCATTCCCTACTTATGGTGGTCGTGCTGGTATATGTTTTGCGATTATACACAATGATGTTTGGGGTATTACTCCTGTCATTTCACATGCGTAGTATAATATTTTATAACGTTCATTAATGACTATAGTCGTTTCACATGGATATATTTTTTGCGTTCAAAATCTAAGGTGTTCATTGTTTTCCAAACTTTTGTGGCTTATATCGAGACATAATTTTCCACCTCTATTAAGGTTTTACGATTTGATAATGGTGGCAAATATATATTGCATGCCTTTTAAGTCTTTTTGCAACAGAAAGGCATTGTATCTCAACGATCATGTCCTTATACACCTCAATAGAATGTGGTGGCTGAACGTAAAAATTGTCACTTGTTGGATATGGTTTGAATGTTACTCTTAGAGTCTTCAATTTCGCCAAAAATTTGGGTGGAAGCTTTGTCCACTACAATCTATCTGATTAATCGTCTACCTTCTCAACAATTGAATTCTGATACTCCTTACTATCGTCTTTTTGGTATGCATCCAGATTATCGTATGCTACACATGTTTGGATGTGTTTGTTTTGTTCACTTGCCTCCTCATGAGCGCCACAAGCTTACAACTCAGTCAATATGGTGTGCTTTTATGGGTTATAGCACAAATCACAAGGGATTTTTATGTTATTATGCTATTACTAATCGTCTACGTACTTCTAAAAATGTGATTTCCTTTGAATATGAGTATTATTTTCAGCAATATGTTTCCCTTTCTGACGATGTCCTTCTTCCTAGATTTAATGATATCTCTTCATGAATTGAGTGTTTCAAACTCGATATTATCTATCAGCAATGAAGACCTCAATCATCATAAATCCTTCCCGACCCTAATCTGGTACCTACTTCAGTGGCTTCTCAAAGATCTTCCCATACTATTCGTCCTTCCGATAGGTATGTTTTCCCTGCCACTTTAACTAATACTATAGTTTCTACCTCTTATTCTTAGGTAACTGATGAGTGCTCAAAAAGCACTAAAATTACCATGATTTTATGCACATTAATTGATTAAAAATATATATATTTATATGTTTTATCATATATTTATATAAATTTATCTTTTTCGGAATCACGGGTGTTTTTATTGTTTTTCAGGTATTTTCACTTAAAAACGTAACTTAAAGACTCAAAGAGGAATACTGGAAGCAATACATCACAAATATATTAATAAATAAATGGGAAAAGGTCAACAAATATGGAAAAATTGGACAAAATGGGTCAAAAGGGTCAAAAATGTCAAAAAGGAGAAAATCATGTACCGCCATTGCCAGCTGAAGCCCGCGCGAAGACGCCCCACGTCACGTCATACGCGCCCGATCTCACAGGCGCGCGGCGCTACAGATCTCTCGCCTCAGCGCCCGTGCGTGCCGCGTTTTCTACACGCGCTGTGCGCGCCTACCGCTTCAAGGCGCGCATTTCGCCCATTGGGCATCATACGCCGACGTCATCGTATGACGTCGCAATTACCACTCCGCTTTCATAATTTTTTAACATTTTTCCCCCACTTTTTCTCTCCATCTTCACCTATAAATACCCCCCTTCTCTTCACTTCTAAACACACCTTCAAAACACACTTCTCTCTTCTTTCTTTCTCTCTTTTCTTAGATTTTTAGTTTTTTTCTTAGTTTTTAGTTAATTTCTCTTAGTTTTAGAGTTCTTCCCTCTTTGGGAAGAACTAGTTATGTTTTTTGTAATTTATTAGCTTTTTGATTCAATAAATGGGAGTGCAAATTCTGCTTGGAGGTTTTCCAGCAACGGGAATAGCGGCGAAGTTATGTAAGGATTTTATTTTCTTTACAGTTATTTTTTATGCTTTATTCTTACATGTTATATTTAATTTGTCTGTGATTAAATTTAATCGTCTGCTTAGTAAACATGATGTAATAATAACGTTGTTATGCTTGCGAAATATTAAATAGGTAAAAATCTCTAAAATGAATTGATTTTGTTTTTATTCAAGATTTTATATTAAGAATGTTAGAGAGAAATATATTATTTTTCATTACAAACTTAAACCTGAAAATTAGATTTTAAGATTTAGTTATCCAGTCTGATTTAAAGTAGTGCTCTTTTATTTGATGGTACAATCGCCTCAGAGTTAGAGTGAAGCTCTATTTCAAAAGTTTTTATAAGAATTATTATCCAAAATGTATTGACAACATGTTTTCGGTAGTGGTTTTAAAACTTGAAAGTTAGTACTCGGATAACTAAATTCTTAGGTTTAATTTGGACACCTTGAATAAAGTTTAAATCGTTTAACTCACCAAAGGTGGCATTTAAATGGTTCATTTTCAATCTCTTAGAAAAAAAGGAAATAATTTAATTAACCAAATTAGTTATCAACCCCATCCATAGGTGTTAATTGATTTGTTTAGTTAACAAAGAATATCTAACCCCACCAAAGGTGCTATTCATACAAAAAAGGGAGAATCAATAAATATCAATTCATATCTTTAATAACCTAAATAATATGAGCAAGCATAATTAACTTAGTTATTATATCCATAAATACTCCACTATTTTAAATGATAAAATTTGCATAAATATTTATTGAATCTTTGTTTATTTTTATGTTAATAGATTAAAAACACAAAAACCCAAAATATCATGACAGGATGTTTAGGATTTAATTTCGTTTTTAAAAGTTTGAATAATAAATTAAAAACCACATACATTCCTTCCTTAGATCGACCTTGGGAGTATACTTATCATTTTCTACGAAATGATTCGTGCACTTGCGAGAGTTTTATAAATAGATAAAACCAAAGTAACGGGCAGGATCGGCGATGTCGGTTATGCCCCGATCAGTAACTAAACATGCGTGTTGGGTGAAAGCTATGCAAGAAGAACTTCAGGTTCTTTAGGAGAATCATACTTGGGATATTGTTCCATGTCCTACTGGTGTTAAACCCATTGGTTGTAAATGGGTATATTCCATTAAGATGCGATTTGATGGCTCACTTGACAGATATAAGGTGTAGTTGGTGACTTTCAGTAATTGACAGGAGTATGGGGTCAATTATGAGGAGACATATGCTTTTGTAGAAAAGATGATGACGGTACCACTTGTCCTTGCTATTGTTGCATCCAAGGGTTGGCCATTGCAAAAAATGGATGTTAAGAACACCTTTTTGCATGAGGACCTTAAGGAAGACATTTTTATGACTCCACCATCATAGTTGTTTTCTACACCCTTTACTAATGTTTGTAAGCTAAAATGGTCACTCTATGGTTTAAAATAGGTTCCACGTACTTGGTTTGATAAGTTTCGCTCTACGCTTCTTAAATTCTCTGTTTACTCTCAATATGATTCCTTTTTGTTTCTTTGCAAGACTACTAAGGGAATCATCTTGCTTCTAGTATATGTTGATGATATTATTATTATTATAGGGACTGACTCTGCATTGATTTCTTAGCTTCAGGAACGCCTTTAGGGTTCCTTTTATATGAAAGACTTGGGTTCTTTACAATATTTTTTAGGCCTTAAGGTGCACTCTACCTCAATTGGTATTTTCTTACACCAGCATAAGTACACCCAGGAGTTAATTACTTTGGCTGGTCTTTAGGATGGTCGTTCTGTTGATACTCCCTTAGAAGTCAATGTTATCGTCATAATGAGGGAGATTTTGTCTCTGATCTTTATTTATATAGACAACCGATAAGGAGCCTGAATTATCCGACTATCACTCGGCCTGATATTTTCTTTTTTGTTTAACAAGTTAGTCAGTTTATGCAAGCACCTAAGCACCTTCATTTGGCTACTGTCTGTTACATTGTTTGCTATTTACAAGGCACTTCCACCCGTGATCTTTTCTTCCCTATGGTGATCTTGTCTATGATCTTTATACAAGGCTACTATCCAACTCATCTGCTTGCATATAGTGATGTTGATTGGGCTGGTTGTTTTAATACTCAACAATCAATTACTGGTTGGTGCATGTTTTTTAGTGTCTCTCTTGTTTCTTGGAAAAGCAAGAAGTAAGATTGTGTGTCAAAGTTCTCTACCGAGTCTAAGTATCATGTTATGTCTTCTACATGGTCTGAGATTGTTTGACTTCAGAAACTATTGGTTGAGCTTGGGTTTCCATAACTTGGGTCTACTCCATTCCATGCGGATAATACTAGTGTTATTCAAATTACTACTAACCTAATATTTCATTAGCGCACCAAGCACATTGAAATGGATTGTCACTCTATTCGTGAAGCATATGATGCTCATGTCATCTCTCTTCCTCATATGACCATCGATCTCCAAATTGTTGATGTGTTTACTAAGGCTCTCTCCTGGTATCGACATCAATTTCTTGTTAACAAATTGATACTTTTTTGATCGTCCAACATCAATTTGAGGGGTACATCAATGGTAGAGATTATGAACAAGATTATAAGATTTATTTTACCATAATTAATGTATTAACTGTGTATATATTATTACTTAAAATAGATAAATAGAATATTGTATATTTATGTAATAGAATATTATATATTTAGATAATAGAATATTGTATATATTATTACCTAAATAGATTATACAATAATTCTTATTTAATAAAAGTGATCATCAAGAAAAGGTCATTCAATCATTTACTCAAAATTGTCAAACTTCTACTTGTATTTTACAATGGTGTGTTAGAGATTGACTTGTACCATTGTCCATGTATTTGTTGGGGCTTAAACAATACACATGGAAGGAAGAAATCATGAATTCCTAAGAGAAAATCATTAGTATAATCAACTAGAATTCTATAAATTACTAACAATATCTGATTATTGTTTGCATGTGAGTTTTGGTGGAAACTCAAGCAGAAAATATACTTTCAAGTTTCGTGTCTTTCCATTCTCTTTAGATATTGACATGCCTTGGCCTTCGATGATTGATTCATATTCAGGGTATATAATATCATCAATAGTTAACCCCGTAATTTCTCCATCTAGTAATGAAATGGAAATGATACAATTAGTTAGAGCCTTTAACAAATCAATTTTCAATACCAATTCCAAATCATCTTCTCCTCTTCTAAATAAAGGATGCCTCTTTTTAGCAATTACATTCCTTTTTCTTTCAAATTCTATCTTGATTCCTTTCTTCCATCCTTGATCGATGTTTTTGGTTAATTTTTCCTCCTATTGGACTATCTTTATGCATTAAGGTAAAAAAACTTAACTTCATTATACAAATTATTTGAGTTTTTCTAGGTTTATTTTTACCCCTAATCAAATCTACTAGGTAGGTGTTTGAAAGATAAGTACTACACATAGTCATTAGATTATGGTGAAACATTGATATATGTATGCATAATCACAAGTGTTATTCATTGTTTCTGTAGTATATTTCTCATCAATCAGATTGTTTTCTTTCTCTATCTTTTATTCGGTTTTTGTTTTAAAAAAAAATCATATTAATCTTGAGTTTTATTAACATGTAGTTTTATTATATGAATTTGATTTAAATTTTTTATGACTAAATTAATAATTTTTAAAAATAACAAAAAAAATCACATGTTTTTATTAAAATTTCATTCAATTGCATCTTATTTAAAAATAAATTATATATATGATACATAAATAGTTATGTGTGGCACTTAATTTGATTTAATATCTTAGTAATATCGGTGTTCCTCTATTAGAAATAAAATTATTCTATAATATTTAACTAATTTTTATGTAAGATAAATTTACAAATATATTATCTAATTATTGTAAAAATTATAAATATATAATCTAATTTTATTGAGTAATAAAAATAACATTTAATTAATATTAGTGATACTTATATATTAAAATTACTCTATTATTAAACTCTTTATTATTAATAAAAATTTATCATTAATTTTTTTATTAATGGTACAAATTTAACTCTAAATATCTTATTAATTGTACTAATTTAAGACAAAAAAATATAAATAACAATCCAAAAAGAATGTAGGGGTATATTTTTACTACTACTTAATATATTTATAAATTTTATGATATTTTAACGCTATATCTGTTTTTTTATTAATGATATATCTATTAATTAATCATTAAACCATTTTCGTATGGGTAGTTAAGTAATGGTTGAATATCATTCTAGAAAAACGTTTTCTTAAAAGATAGGTGGTGTATTGACTTTTCCGGCTAAATAAGGAAAAGTTATCCCATTCTTAATTGTAGGAGGGAAACCAAAGATGCTAACGAATTTCAATACATTGAGTATTTAGGATTGACCGTTACGAACAGAGTTGTTATAGAAGAAATTAATGCTGAGCACGTACGGTGTGTGAATGCGCCTGGATTCATGGAGGGGAAGTTTTTTTTTTTTGAGCTAGCGTATTTGGTGAATACTGGTAGCGGAGATTGGCCCATTGGAGACAATGTTGCGTATTACAAACGAGCAATTTTTTTATTTTTTATTTTAGTTAGTACTATTTTTATAGCAACGATAATAATTATGAAAAGCTTTTATTTTTAAAAAAATTGAGGTTATTCTCACTATCTATTTTATTATTAAATTTAAAAATTATTAGAAATATTATTTTATTTTTAATATATTTATTTTATATCAACTAAAATTTATTATGAAGTATTTTTAATATTAATAATAAATATGTTATGAAAACAACAAAGTAAAATATAATAAGTTAATAATTTTACTCTTTAAAATAAATATATTTAAAAATAATAATTTATTCTAATAATAACATTTATTATTTTTAAAATGTAAATTTTCTTTTCCATGCATCATATTATAAACAACCGACCTGTTAGTGCAATTTCTTTATATCATTAACTTTTGGTTATTTTATAATAAAAATTTATGAAATATTTATTTTATTTCTAATAATTTTAAACATGATATCATTATTGTTAGATAAAATTATTCATATATTTTGTAACTCCTATTCATTATTAGATATTTAATTATTGTGTAATTTATTTAAAATCTATAAAAAATATAAATCATATCTTATAAATTTTTAAATAAAATATAATATTATATTTTATGATAATTTTTTATTAATAATAATTTATTTATATTTAAAGTTATTACATGTGTTATAGTACACTTTTTTTAATACAAATATATTATTAAATTTATGTGTTTTAATATTTATGCAACAAACAATAATTCAACTATATAATGAACTGATTTTTTAATGACGTTGATATTATCAAAATAATTTTAGATAATAATAAATTTATTCACTAATTTAATAATATTATAATTAATAAAGTGATAAATAAAGATTTTATACACTATATAAATAACAAAATAAGATAATATTGTCGTAATATATTTTGTGACAATAAAAAAAATGATTGTAATAATATATTTACTCTACAATAATATGTCATACGACAAACTTACTCCTAATGATATTGGTCACCTTTATTATTATTACAACAATACTATACATGTAAATCACATTCCTTTATTAATTAACATTATTATTATTATTATTATTATTATTATTATGTGTATATTTTTTTATTTTTAATGTATCATTGTTATAACATTAATATACAATAAATATATGAATAAAAATAATTAAAAATATGATATTTTTTGTTATAAAAGATGAATTTTTAATCAATATATTTATCAATTATTAATCGTATATAAAATAACATATTAAAAATGAAATAAGTGAACTGATTCTTGTTATTATGTAATTTTTAATAAATGAAAATATTGCTGCAATAACAACGTGAGTTGTAACAAGTATATAACTACGTGAGTTGTAGCAAATATGGTCTTGTGTATACATAAACTGTTGGAAAATTACGCAAATTTTCGATAAATTAAATTTATGAGAAAACAAAAATACAAAAATAACACAAAAAATTGATAACGGAGTTTGGCTAATCTTACTTACGTCTCCGGATCTGCTGTAGATCTTTTTACTGAAAGGGGGGAAATTACACAAGGTATTTACAACACTCACAACTCACAACCCATAACCCAATTATACACAAGAAAATTACTCTCAATTTTCTCTCACAAAAGCTTTTCTCTCAATTAGAATGAACACTTTTTGATGATTAATTTATTACAATTACACATCTATTTATAGGAAAATTCACTTCTTGAATTACTCTTTAAATTAATGGTTCCTTGAATTGCTCCTTGTTTTGCTCCTTAAATTAAAGAGCTTTATAGCAATCTCTAACAATTTTCCCACTTGAAGACTAATTTCAATCTGTCTTCACACCTCGATCAATGCAACGGCTTTTCTAATCTTGTTACTCTAGTAGACCAACTAAAGTTGAGCACAACTTCAATTTGTCAATAGTCATCACCTTTGTTAACATATCCGCTGGATTTTTGCTTCCTTGAATCTTTTCCAGTATTAACACATCATCTTCCAATAGGGATATGATGAAATGATAACGAAGTCCAATATGCTTGGTTCTAAAATGAAATGCTGAATTCTTTGCCAAGTGTATTGCATTTTGACTATCACTGTGCAAAACATTCTTTTCCTATTTGAATCCCAACTCAGTTAACAAACCTTGAAGCCATATCATCTCTTTACTAGCTTCAGTCACTGCTACATACTCAGCCTCTGTAGTGGATAGAGTGACAATTTTCTGTATTTGTGACATCCAACTAATAGTTGTAGTTCCAATAGTAAATATATAACCGGTGGTGCTTCTTCGGTGATCAACTTCACCTCCAAAGTCTACGTTTACATAGTCTTGTACTTTTAACTCTCCTTTACTAAAGTACAAGAACTTTTCTGTGGTGTCTTGCAAATACCTCAAAATCCACTTGACTACTTCCCAATGAGTTTTCCCTAGGTTTGACATAAATCTGCTAACAACTCCCATTGCATGGCCAATGTCTGGTCTCGTACAGACCATTGTGTACATTAAACTTCCAATGGCTGAGGCATAAGGAACCTTAGCCATGAATTCTTTTTCTTCCTCTGTTTGAGGGAACTGATCCTTGGATAGGCGAAAGTGACTGGCCAAGGGTGTGCTAACTGGCTTGGCGTCGCCCATGTTGAATCTCTACAAAACACGATTGATGTACTCTGCTTGAGATAACTACAAGGATCCTTTCTTCTTATTTCTTATTATTTGCATTCCAAGAATCTTCTTTACTGGACCCAAGTCTTTCATGTCAAACTCTTTTTACAATTGATGCTTCAACCTTCTGATATCATCCATATCTGAACCTACTACTAACATATCATCAA